>JASANB010000373.1:0-13046 GCA_030248155.1 Sabatieria punctata
TCCTGCACTGCGATTTTCACCGGCCAGTATTTGTTGAAACCGTCTTGTTGCTGTTAGAACAGGATTCCCAGCTGCCGGACATTCTGGTTTCTGAGCTTTCCTGTCTGCAGGGTCACTGGTTTGCCCGAGTTCTCGTCACTAAATTTTTCAACTGCATGTATGAAAACGTCGTCCAGAAGCTCACTGCTTCTAGTCTTAAGCGCAGTACGTAAGCCAAGATAACAAAGTTTGGACGTAGTTGGTAGCTGTATGTAATGCTACTTTCATTCTCTTGTGATTTTGGTCCATTGTTAATAATATTCTTTTTTCCGGTCGCTTCTCTGCTGTTAATGCATAAGATTTCCCATGTATTCAATATATTGAGAGTTCTTGCAAATAACTCCTTATGGATGAGTCGGAGCGTTTTGGGCCTCAGTACCAAAGCTGTAGAGGGGGCCGAGCTCTGTACTGTGGTGCAACCTAATCTGCGCAACATTGATTGGTAATTCTAATTTGCGCTGTGGAAAAAATCTTTTTTGTAGTATGTTTGGAAGCGATTTGAACCATGCGTTGGATTACTGATGCCGTGATGACTCTAAAGATGTATTTATATTGTTTGTAGGTCGAACAGTTCGAAAGATACGGACTTGTAAAGTCACCCTAAGTATGTAATATCGGTCGGGAGCGCGATCAGTCCAGTAGTTTTTAGTCCTCCATGTTTTTACCCGCCCCCGCAAAAACCGGGCGGACATAAATCGCCTACCAAAAATTCGGAAATTTGGAAAGCTGCAAAAATGTGTAATACGGAAAATGGAAACGTCGCCCCAACAAAGTGGAAAACAAGAAAATATGCACAAGAAGAAGGCGGACCATCGTCACCGGATGCATATAATTTACATATCGGAACCATCAACAGTTCGTCGCAGTTTGCTACTTTGCTGTCCACTTTCTACGAAATATGGCTGAAGGTCGCCGTGCCTTTGCATCTGTGGTAGGTTGCTTTCATTGCTCAGCGTTGTTACGCGATACATAAAACCCGTTGACCGGTTTTTTGTTAGGTAGGTTAGGTATTAGTAGCAGAGTAGCTACGTAGCTACTACAAACAAAAAGCTTTGAATTGAAAGTTGTCATCACAAACGTTAATAAAATAATATACAATGAGCTGCGTGCGACTTTACAGGACTGGTCAAGTGATGCTGTCCGTGATTAGGGCCCGACCGGATATCCGGATCCGGCCGGATATGGCCATATCCGGATCCGGTACCGGATCCGGATACTACCTGCCGGATATGCCGGATATCAGTCACAGATGAGAAAACGTGATTTTTCCGTATTTTGAACATAAATATTACATTCGACCGAATGTTTGATAGAAATTTGCGCAGTTGTATGGTTCTAAAACAGTTTTGCAGCTTGCCAGGAAGTATTTAATTGCTCCTATCGGTACGGTAACTAGCGAGCAAACATTTTAGACTGCTGGCTCGATTTCGGAAGGTGATCGCTCCTCTCTGAAGCCCGAAAATGTAGAAATGTTGTTGTTTAACAAGTATAACTTGCGTGCCGGTGTTGTATTAAATAATCCTATCGTTAAAAAATCCTATATAGGATTTTTTAACGTTAAAATTTCCTATATAGGATTATTTAACGTTAAAATTTCCTGTATAGGATTTTTTAACGGTTATGGGCCTGTTACATTTTCCTATCCCCGTGAAATAATCCTATTGCTAGAGTAATGGCAATAATATTTTAAGAGTCAGTGTCTGAATCGATCGAGTCTTGGTATTCAGACCCAAAATTGAAGGTTTGGCGTAGAAGGCTGTAAGTTGGCACACTAATACTACTTTTATTTTAGAATTTCGGCTGGCCAGATACTGGCTCATCCTTACACTGGAAACGCTGGCTACAGGCGCTGGCTGTTCAGGGATTTCGCAAGACCTTTGAGCTTATGCGATCCTTTTGAACCGACTTCTATGACTTCTTTCGGGTCTGACAACTTGTACTCCATCCGGCCACCCTGTCGGGTTTTCTGGCGCTGATTCCTGACGCGGACAAATTCCCCCACAAGGAACTTTCAGGTCATTCAAGTCCGAAAGTCAGCAATGGCAAGTAGATAAATGGGGACCAAACCTTACCTGTCTTGCACACACCAACAGCAAAAGGGAAGGGTTGTTGTTAAGGAGGCTGCCTTGTGTCTCTTCCTGCTCTATAGCAGTTGGCTACTCCTAGTCCAAAAAGGAAAAAAAGTTACAACAACAACAACTTTGGTGCTTCATGCTTGGCGTCGAAGTAAGCTTTGTACGATGCCTGCTCTTGCTTCTTCTGCTTCGACGCTTTTGCTGTTGCTCAACTCGACTGGCTAAATCATCGTCATCGATCTCACAGTCTGATTCCGATGCAGGCGTAAAGATGAGCCAGGGTTGTATATTTTTCCGAAAAAACCTCGGCCTGTTTTTTTCCAGTTTTTTCCGGTTTTTTCCGTTTTTTTTCCTAAATCGCGGAAAAAAACTAACGCTTTCTAGCGCCTTCCTCAGTCTTGTTAGACCAGAAATACACGTGTTACATTGATATAAATCACGAAACAGGCATGAAACAGTGCCTGACAGGTTCCATGAATAACGCTATATGCAAATTTTCTTACAGCAGTTTGCATTTTTGTTTTTTCATGCCAAATTTGGTCTTTTTTGTTGTTTTTCTAACAGTTTTGAGTCAGCATGGCCTATTATACATAGCAAAAGTCCAATTTTTAAACGAAAAATGACGTAAATTAGCTATTTTTAGCTTGAGTTTTTTTTCGCGATTTATGTTTTTTTCCGACCCTTAGGAAAAAAACCGGTTTTTTTCCGGAAAAAAACAGTTTTTTCCGGTGTTTTTTTCCCACCTCACATCCCTGAGATGAGCTGTACAGTATGATAATTTTGGACCTGCTAAACAGCACCTATCGTACGTACTTGCGCGTGCCTATTCCATTTCCGCATGCTCACTACCGATTAGACAATATCACAGCTTTCATAGGATTATTTAACGGCAATAGGAATATTTCACGGCACTCAGCCCGTTAAATAATCCTATATAGGATTTTTTAACGATAGGATTATTTAACGGAACACCGGCACAGTTGGTGTAGTGGTTTAGGCCGCAAGGTTCTTAAGTCCATATAAAGATTGATTAACTTGCAAAATTTGGCAAAGATTCGATGAAGGGTTCTTGAAAGATTTACGTTCAAAATTGACAACAAACTCTTCTCTTAACAAAAATAATAATACTAATGTGATACAATGAACATCACAAAACAGCCAAGCAGACTGGATTTCTATGTTTAGGATAGTCGCCTTGTTTTTGCTAATTTTTCATTTAATTAAAAATAAAAAATCTGAAATAAAAAACTAACTATTATTGAGGCAAGTTTATACTGTAAATCTTTACTTTACAGAGATGAAAGCGTCTCTTTTCAGTTGCAGAATGAAGATGAATGGCTTGAGACTCTAAACTCAACTCGCAAAGAATGGAAATCTCAACTGAGATTTTTCAAATTCTGAATTTTGTAAAACTAGGACAGGTCTACCAAAAGATCGGCTAAGTATACCACATCACATTAGAGAGAACAACTTTGAACATGCAAACAATAATTGAAGCGTTCAGACGAAGAAATGCCTCAGTCCATAAATAGATGAAACGAGAAAAACGCGTTCAAAGTGTTCGAACAGCCTGAAATAAATTGTGCAAACTGCTATGGCCTAAAGTGTATTATGCCAAAAGAGGCCCATACCAGTGCTACTCTGCACCTGAGTTTGGGCCACCACATGTTTCCTGATTTGCATATTTTTAAAAATTTGTGATAGTGGACTTAGGCTGTTTTAAGGTCTAAACCATAAAACAGCCTAAGTCCATATTCACAAATTTAAAAAATATCAGTAAGAGTAAGAGAGCAGTATAACTACTAGGCTTGATTGCCTTCCAGAACTCCGGGTAGTGGACTAGCAATCTTGCCATCAATCTGCAGCTTAAAAATAGAACTACAATAATCTGGAAAAGCTACAGTACGTTGAGAGATTCGAGAATAATGAGCCAAAAGGTGGCCCAAAGCCCATTTTAGTCTTCTAAAGCGACAGTCGATCAAAGTTTCTTGTTAGTCTATCAGTACTCTAAGGCCCCCGATTTTTAAGTCAAAACAATGATTAATGAATGCGAAATCTGATTTCAAAATTTTATCAACCTTAGTAAATGATTGAAAATTTTGCGATTTTCAGCCGTTAGCTAATTTACTCCAGAACCTGTAGGCATACGCTAGCGTTCCTGCCACCATTCTGTAGCTTAAGGATAGCGCTACAATAATCTGAAATGTAGAGCATAGATTTTAGGGGCTACAGATAGGCTATTGGGGCTGAAAGGGGGGTCGAAAAATTTTTTCTTCAAAAACGCAATTCAACCGATGCTTCTTAAAGCAGTCAAAAAGTACTCTAGAACCCCCAATTTTTAAGTCAAAATTCTGATTAGTAAGCCAGAACATCAAATTCGAATTTTTTTATCGAATAGTTAAGCAGATCGATTACTGTATCCTCGAATTGAAGCATCAAATCTGGGATTCCTTTTTAGGGGTTTGAGAACTCGTCTATGCTATGTATTGGTGTATCGAGTTTCAGCTGTCCAGGCCAAAGTTTTAATTTTGTGTGTGAAATATTGAGGCTCTTGACTTGGACTTAGGCTTTTCTTCAACTGAATTTGGAGCACTGTTAAAAAATTGCGTTGGTGTAACTTATGACATAGAATGTTTTCAGATTAACTAATTTGTATTTAACACGTCTGTAGTTAGGGTATTGTGCTGCCGAGTAGAACTCAATTTTTTCAAAAAGTGGACTGAGGCATTTCTTCGTCTGAACGCTTCAATTTAGCCAAATTGCTGTGATGTCAACCATTTTTATCTAAAAATTACGAAATGAGCTGAACTTTCATGCCAAACTGTGTTTCCCCTTCTGCTTTTTCGAGATGAGGTCTGTATCTGTAAAATAGGTATGCCTAATAAACTAAAGATTGCATAGACATTCCGACCAAACTCGAAAATGCTTGGAAAGCGTCCAGTTATCAATTTCTAGCCGCGGTGATAAAATATGCAAATATGCAAAAAATATGTACATATCTCATTTTTGCAAGCATATGATATATGCAATATCAATATGCACTAGAAATTGCATGCATATATTCATATGCAATATCACTTGCATCGCAAAAACCCCGATATCATCCAACCATAGTTTGAACTACAATTATTTGATGTTTTGAATCAACTGTTATAGAACAAAGAAATGTATATATGTGGTTTATTGAATTCTAAATAATTTTAAGTTGATCAATGATATCCGGCATATCCGGATCCGGATCCGGCCGGATATGGGCGTATCCGGATCCGGATCCGGATCCGGTAGAAATTTGTATCCGGTCGGGCCCTATCCGTGATGCTCTTGAAGGCTATCAAAATGAAAACCTGCGATCTCTGCGAGAGCTGCAAGATGAAGTTTATCGGATTAGGGTGTGCGTTCGGCTATTTCAACTCTTCATCGTCGCATCCATCGACGCAGTGTGAACAGTCGAGTTGCGAGACCGAAACAGAATTCGAGAAGCCAAGAAAGCAAAGTTCGTTCGTTTCTATCAACAGTAGGGCCTACATTTTTAAAATCTGCTTGACCATACATAGTCATAGAACGGATATGACTGCGGCATTTTCGTCTGTGCTTTCGCTGCATGCATCTCATCTGATTCTCGCAATTTCGCTACACAAGTACTAATAATAGCTGTATAGCCGTTAAACATACGTAGCGTACATACGTATTTGTTCTGCAATCCTGACTTACAGGCTGATACGTTGCACTGGAGGCAGCTTACCGCCTACCTTTCATTTTGCGCTCAAGATTCCACTGATCGTTTGAACTTTCTGTTGTGATTTCAGTTGTGCTGTGCTTTTTATTAATTTCAATTTTTATGTTGCAGCGGTATAGCTTTTAGAAATAATGGTCGTATGCATGTTTATTGAATGAGTTTATAGAGTTTTCTGTTTTGTGGCGTTGAACGCACGTACGTATCTAGCTGATATAGTAGTGATAAAGAACCGGGCTGTTTCCAAGTTAGAATAAATCTGTCACATTGGACGAGGAAAAACCGGTCCGTTGCAATGACATGATAATATGGGTTGGGCCTACAGATTTGAGGTTACGGCCTTATTTTCGGTGGGCCCAGAAAGAAAAAGGTCTGCGTCAGGTCAGGCTCGGAATTCTTTGTTTTATGCTAGGTAATGGTTTAATTTGAATGCAGTGTTGTTGCTACTGATTTTGCTTGGCTAATATAGAATTTCGATTACATGTATGTACTGTAGGTATGCGTGTGAAGTGTGACCTCAACAAAGAATTCTATTTGCATTATTCAAATTTATAGAGTGATGAAACACAAACCCAAAAAGTTAGTGTTTAAAGTCAACTTTCGTGCCCATCTCTCGGCGCGGAATAGAAAATACAAAATCATAGCCAAAAAGTGGTCCAAAACCGTTTTTGCAACTTCAAGCGCAAATGCTTTTTTGTGTTCCGTTATTGATAGGGGGATGTGATGTATTTATATGAAACAGAGTGTGAGCTATCGAATAAGATGCATTTTGAATCATAATTCGGCCGTTAAAGGGCATTTTCCTCTCGAAAACTGAATTCGTCGTTTTTCAATGGCCATTTTCTGCTAAAAGGAGAGTTGATTCAAATTTTGTTCAACCGGCTTTAAAATCAACGCAACTCGTTACCTATATAGCACCGCTTTTTTTCTTTCCGCACTTCGGCATGGTCCCCACAAATTTGATTCTTTCTTAACTACTGAAAATGGGCATTTTCGTGGATTTTTTTCATGTTCCTCGTTCTTGTAAAAAAACGACGAATTCGGCGCAAGATGTTCAATCGGTTCCGTGTACAGTAGACTTCAGACTTTCGAATGATATAAGAATTTGCTCTCTGCTCTTTGCCCTTAACCCCACAATCGATGTTGAAGTTTCTGTAACCCTAAATTTTTGCCATTTCAGGCTTTTATTGTACCCAAAACTTGCAATCATACTTTTTTGCATTAATTTAGCTGGGCGACGAATATTCACATCTTTCTAGTAGATTTTAAACAATCAAGTTGGTTGCACCTTCGTAACACGCGCCATCGAAAATCAGCCACCGCTGGGACGGCGACCAAGTTATAAACACTAATTTACGCCATTTGATCCACGCGGCTGTTTTGAACCCGCATTTCTCCAATTCTTCATGAAATTATGTGCGGTTTTTTGCGTAAATAATCGCATCCGGTCATGCTATTGCCGTTTTAGCATAAATTTTGCTTGTAGCGCGAGTTATTCAAATCTGTTGCCCATAATTAAAAATGGTACCAAGTGCGCCATACAAAAGTTCTTCGCAGACGGACGCTTTTAGATCGCATTTTTCTAATTTTTCATGGAATCAAGTGCGGTTTTTTGCGTAATTTATCGCATCCTGTCATGTTATCGGCGGTTTAAGCATAATTTTTTTGCTGTAGCGTGAATTTTTGAAAACCATTGGCCATACCTACTTACTGCGCAATTGCAGCTTTCCAAGTTTCCAGATTCCCAGTAGTAGGCGATTTCAGACATCGAAAATATTGTGTACCACAGTGTACCGCATGTGTGTACCGCATTGATTTTTCCGGTAGGCGATTTATATACGCGCCCGCAAAAACAAAACAAAACAGTGAGGCAGAAGAGTGCGTGGAACGAGGGAGGCAGGCGCAGGACGGTTGTTCAGGTGTTTGTTTTGTTCAAGTAGAATGGCGAAGACTGGATCAAAGGAATCACCGTCGCAGGGAAATGAGGTAGGAACATCGAGGAAGTCGTCCGGAAGACAATTGTCGCGGATGGCCAAACAAGAAAAGGCCCGCAAACTGCGGCAACAGAAACACAAGGTATGCTATTCATATAAATTATAATTATTATTCTTGGTTACACGCTGTGACCGACAATTTTGTGGATTCAATGTGTTTTCTTGAAGTAGATACCTAGTTTATTTAGGCGAAACGAGAACGCCAGGAAGAAAGAGAGAAAGTGCGCAAGGAGATGGGTGACAAGGTCTGTTGTCTTTACGGATTACCTAACTTTTCTGACCTTAGTTTTGTCTGTTTGGGTTTGGTGTAGCTGCGCTGGGGAAAAATGAAATTGTCCTGGTTTCAAACGACCGGAAAATTAGGTTAACCAACTGAAATCCTTTTTTAAAGCAATTTGCTGACAATGTTTGGAGAATTTCAGATCATCAGAAATTAAGACGCCCAGATCAGATATGACATGTACAACCTCCAAAATTGCACCATTGGCCGTATAAGGTGTGTCTACATTGCCATGACCAAAATGTAACATCGCACATTTATGGATAGCAATAGAAAGCTGCATTCTATCTGAAGGATTTATTTATCTTTCATTTAAAACAAGATTCAGTGAAATCGGTAGAGATTTGCGGTTGCTGCAGCAAAAATTCTGCGGGCTTGTTTTTTATTTGGCGGACCCAGTATACCCTAACATGTGCATATTTGGACGATATTGAAATTTTTGTATCTTTCCCAAAAATAATCGATTTTTATCGATGAAACTTGTTAATTTGTTATTAATTATGATAATTAACAATATTAATTTCTGTTTGGGATCGGTTCCTGATTCCCCCGGCTACACCTGTTTGTTTTGTTGTAATGTAGATTAGAGCAGTGTTTAGGCGCCTCCCAAAGAACAGCCAAGAACCTTAGAGAACACTCGCGAGTATGATGTTACAATGGTGGATCCAGAGGATGAAGAAGTAACTTTCTGAACAGTCAGGCACTTATAGTACAGTCATGTCTCGTTAATCCGGACAAGTTGGGACCGGCCAATTTTGTCCGGATTAACGAATCAAAGCTAAAACACTGTTTTTCGGGTCAAAGGTCAAAATGACAGTTTTTTGTTAGTTGAATATCAGATTCTGCAGCTGTACCTCCTAATTAAAACCGAAAAATTTATTTCAGCTGATTATAGCTCCTAAAAAGCCAAAATAATCACAATCTGACTCAACGAAAAGCATTATTCAATTGAAAATTCACACCTGTACCGGTAGAAACAAACAATTTTTCCGTTCACCTCACCTGAATGGAAAAGTTTGAAACGCTTCTGTTAGCTCAATTCTTGGCCGTCGTTCAGGTGAGCTGAACGGAAAAATCGTTTGTTTCTACCGGTGCTGAATTGAAAAATTGCGCATGGATCTTGTCCAAATTAACCAAATCCGGATTAACGAACCACTTTACCATACAAATTTCGAAGTTGGGACCCCAAATCTTCTGTCCAGATTAACGAATCCGGATCCCGATTAACGAGTCATATAACATGGGGGAAAATTGGGACCTGGCCTAATCTTGTCCGGAAGGCGAATATCCGGATTAACGAGACATGACTGTAGTATCTTTGGTTCGATACCTTACATGGTGTGAAGTTTGGAGCAAGTGGTACCTTATATGGTGCCGATACCAAATATGGTAAGTACCAACATATTACCCAAGCGCAATGGGTAGCTACCATATCTGTAAAAGTATCCCATTGAAACGCTCTGAAAGGAGCGCGGGATGTTTTGAGCTGTTTGACAGGATAGTGGAACTTTATAAGAACAAAACAATGCAAGCCGTTAGTTAACATCAGGGGGGCGGCAACTGAGCCAAATCTCGAAAATGACCCGGGCCACTTTTTGCAGCAGCTCTTTGATCGGCTGCAATTCACGCATTTCAAACGCTAGATCGATTCGGTTTGGTACTTTGCGTAGCTGAGACAACGAGCTTTCCGGCGCTCTGCTTAACTGTGATAGCCAAAATTTTGGCGCCAAATTTGAACGTTTTTCGTCACGGAAAGAGGGACAAAAGTTTTGGCCATTAGAAAACTAGCCATAACTTTTGCACCAGTAAAGCTAGGGAACTGCCAATCCCACTAATAGAAAGATCCCGCCGAGTAGAATAGAATCAGTACCTAAATGAAGCATGACATGCATTTTCAGTAAGAAAGAAATTCAAATTTGAAATTTTCGCCCACAGCAGAGAGACCGATTTTCAGGAGGTTACGTCTCAAGACTGGAGCGTCAAATTCAGAAATGATTTTCAGATCTTTGTTACCTTTTCAATATGTATAACTGCACCACGTTACAGTTCTCTGCGCCCAACTTTCAATTTTGCGTCCGAATACCCAGACTCGATCTGACCAAAGATCTGACCACTCTTATGTGTCGGAGTGTTGCAGTTGCACTTAAGTAATTTCTTAAACCGCATTTTCAGGTTCTGGTAGACGAACTGCACGATGAAATGTCGTCTTATTTTAATCGAGAGGTCACTCCAAAAGTTCTGATCACTATGTCTCCCTCAGCCAGAGTGGTCGGTCTCGCCCGCAAGCAATGGTGCTTGAAGAATGTGTTTTGCATTATAGATGACGTGGAAGTTCTGTTATGAACTGAGAAACTGTATTCCCAAGTCTCAGATTGTGCCTCGGAAAGGAGTGGCGTTGAAGAAGGTGGTTAAACAAGCGATCAAGCACAATTTCACCGACCTGATTGTGGTGCACGAGGACCGCAGAATGCCAAGTCACTTCTGAATAGCGGCTCTCACTCCGAAAACCACTCTAGTTTAGATGCGCTCATTCTGTGTCACTTGCCGGAAGGACCAACCGCTTACTTCAAGATCAACAATCTCACCTACACCAAACAAATTAAGGTAACTGGCATGAAGTTTAACTGTTTTCACCAGCTTACCCTAGTCCAGGGGAGACCCAACTACGCCAAATCTCTAAATATGATATGGGCCTTTCCGTTGGCCGGCGGTAAAAGTTTTTTCGCGAGGGTTGGTGATGCAAAAATTTTCTCATTATTGAAATGGCCATAACTTTTGCCCAAAAATAGCTAGGCATACACTGATCACATCGCGTGAAAGAACTCGTCGAGTAAAATGGTATTCATGCAACCAACATTTAAATTGATCGATTCCAACCTTAGAAATAGCGTGCCAAACATAACATGCATTTTTGTGCTCAATTTTCGCACTGACAAACGCACAACGCACAAACAAATTTTTCACGAAAAATTAGCCTATAGCTAACTTGTGCACACTATTACAAAGCCCATTGTCTCTGCTACACAACGCACTGAGCCACGTTTTAATTTCTTGAGAGATGTGCAAACGACAACCGTTTGAACATAGGCCACCTGAAGTGGCCCGCATCAGATTTGGTGTGGTTGGTTCCCCAGCCGTAGTCTTATAAATAAGAAGAGCCAACACAAATACTAAGCATAATTAATCGTGTTCGGTATTTTTATTGCGTTCGCGTGTTTCTGTTGTTTTTCATGTTTGATGTGCTCAAGCCCCCAATACCGAATACCTGAAAAACACCCCAACACCCAAACCAGTTTGTGAACTAAAAAAAGCTAAAGTACTCGCAGGCCTAGTTGCACTTAGCCGTGCGGGTGAGGCGTTGCGGTAAGTTTGTAAACTATGTAGTCAACAAATTATATATTTTACAGTGCAGTCTAAGAATGAGGGTAGGTTCCCTTCCCTATCCTGTGAGTTGTGTCAAATGGTGCGAAGCAGACAAGTGTTTTACAGAAACGCGGAGCCAGTACCTCTCACACGCCGGAAGTAATTCTGAACAACTTCAACACACGACTCGGTCACGTGGTGGCTCGAATGCTGGCCTGTCTCTTTCCCCACCACCCGCAGTTCCACGGCAGACGTGTGGTCACCTTCCACAACCAACGAGACTACATCTTCTTCAGACACCACAGGTCTGTCTGCAGAGACTCTTTACAAGTATCCTCTTTAAGTCAATACCAACCTTACTCTTCGCCCAAAAACTCTAAAAAGTTTTATTTTCGCATAAGATTTCGACAGGCCCTGCAAAAACACGTTAAGAGCCATTTTTATAAGACCGGTGTCCGGTATGATAGGCGGCACACGGCCACTTTTTATTGGCTCATTTGAAAGTGCTATACAACGAATCTTTACCGAAGTATTTCCGGGATTCACCCACTACTTTGGCTAGATAAGTGGGAAAACACTGGAAGCACGACTTTGGAACGTTTACCAAAATCTTCATTTCTTTCGAACCGTTAGGCCTAAGCGCCCCAAACATTAATATAGAAGAGGTTTTGTGCTACCTGACCTGTTGTTTATAACCCTGTACTCTGCGGCACAACTAGAATCGATCGTCCCAAGTAGAGGTGCTAAAATCAGTTTTTGGCGACTGTCGCGACCAGGTGTGGTGTGATTCTAAGTCGGGTCGCTAATGCATGACCCTCAGCCCCCTTTTTCCCATGTCTGCTAGTAGCGACAGTAGCCGAAAAACTGATCTTAGTACCTCCGCTTTGGAGCGTGCGTCGTTCTAGGTTGTGCAGCAGGTTACGAGGCTATAAAAAACAAGTAAGGTGGCACCACAACACCTCTTAAAATTTGGGCGCCCTAGGACTAACGGTTCCGCAGAAATGACAACTTTCCTAAACCTCCGAAAATCGTGCTCTCGGCGTTTTCTCACTTTTCTAGCCCAGTAGTTGGTGAATCCCGGAAATGCTTTGGTTTTAAACATATTCTTATAATATATGTATAGGACTTTCAAATGAGCGAATAAAAAGTAGGGTTCAGATTTGGCCCTCCTGAAGAGAACCGTACCGCTCTTATCATAAAATGGCTCTTAAGAACACAAGCACGCCTATACATGGTGAATAGTATAATAGTGCTAAATGCACCGAGCCGAGTGAAGGTTTGAGCCGGGACGTGTCTGCCCCAACCAGGGCTTTTATGCCACACAAAATTTCTTTTTGGGCAAGACTAAAATTATATATTTGCTAAAACTGCTTTGTAGTGTCTAAAAATGGACATTCTAGTCAGAAAACACGAGTTTAGTGGTCAGAAACCAACTATAGGCTTTCTTTTGATTGGCAATAGTGATTTCGGTTGTTTTAGCTTTTCGCCTAGATTTTTCGGCCTCCGGGCCGCGCCCACCCAAAAATTTGACTAATCTTGGCCTGGCCCCTATAAGGTCTACT
>JASANB010000374.1:0-34518 GCA_030248155.1 Sabatieria punctata
TGGTGGCGGCGGTGGTGGTGAAATGCAACGACTCCACAACTGAATTGTTCTTCTTGGCGTCGCCAGTGACACGTTGGTCGGTTGTGGTTGCAGGCGCGTGGATGTGGATCGGCAATGCACGGTGCCCAGTGTAGTGTGGCGTAGGCAACAAGGCCGGCCGGGGTTTTATCTGACAACAATAATAATAACGGGGTAGTAGGCACGGCGAACACTAATGCACAGACGAACTAATCTGACAGGGCAGCGCAGTCGGCCGACCTGCCAGTTACGGCTAAGGTCTATTACAACTCAGGGGTGATAGCTAAGGTAAATCACCACTGCATGCAAATACCCAATCACACGTGAAACGTGCTAGCACAACTACGATATGTACGCACTCACACGACAAATGCCACCAGCGGCTGCAGAAAGTGATTGAAAACAATGACCACCACGTTGAAGTGCATAACTAGTGATGTTGATGTAGTGCATGGAATTTGTTAGAATTTGAAACATTAAAATACCAAGTGTGTCGACACATCATATTAAAAAATCAGCCGATTCGGTCCACAAATAAAAAAGTTGTGAGCTTGCGAAACCGAAACCTGGCGGGATATGTGAATCAATCACCCTGTATTCAATTCAATATGTACCAACGGCCGTCCAGGCACAGATGATGCCCAGTGGAAGTCCGTCAGGGAGAGTGATGAAGAGTTTGATTGTTTTGTGTGAGTGTTTGAGTATGTTCGCATTGTGCAGTTGCTTTTGAGTGATTGTGTTGCGCGTGTCTTGTGTTTACTATAGTATAATGTATCCGACCCATAAACTTCTTTCACTACATACCTATTTATGGTAAGGAAGGGAGTCAAACTTTGACTTTGACTACCTGTCCGTTTGACTGCAATATCACAAAAGTATTTTAACTGTGACTTTGACTTTGACTAGCAGTCATAACAACACTCAAGTAATGTAAGTGTACGTAATAACTATAGTACAGCCGCAGCCAGGAAAAGGGCAGTGATTGGTCCCGTGTGTTCCGCACATCTACATCTGCACAACAAAAATCGAATCGACAGTGTAAAAAGGGGAGAGTGTAAACTATGCTGCGCTGGCTGCCAGCGATGGAAATTGCGCCTGCGCTGCACAAAAATCGTTAGCTTGGCTGGGCGTTTGTTGGTTAAAGAAGAAGCTACCATAAAATCGATTGGTTGGCGAGCGACTGACTGACGGACGGGTTTCTTGCGCGAGCCGAAAAAAATCGTAAAGAGATAAATCACGCAAACTAAAATGTTTCTGCTGAAGAAAAGCGACACTGCCTCGAGTTTGTCGACTGTTTCAAGCGTAGGAAGTCCTACACAGACTCAGAGAACTGATGAAGGTAGGGAGTGCTTCGCTCAACACACCTTTGTTGATGTTTTCGTTCAGTTTGACTGTTGTGTTAGAATTGGTACTGTGTACCATACATGTACTAAAGGGGTTTGGGGGTTATCCCCTAGCTGGAAAGGCCAACCCCCTCACAGACCGACGGACGCCCGACCCAAAGAAAGATAGTCTACAAGTACAGTAATAGTACCGGCAGCCATACTAACAAGCTGACTCAGAAATACTAATTAATTTTTTAGCCTAAAATTCGCTTGAAAAGCCTTTGGTAACCGCTGCTGATGTTTAAGAGAAATCGGTGTTTTTTGAAAGCGCTGTTTATCGTTTCTTGCTTGTTTCAGCTTTAAAACGCTAGTTGACAGCTTAAAATAGCGATTTTTAACCTCCTTTCTGAAAAAACGTGCTCAAATGCTAAAAACGGTTTTCCACGCGTTTTGGAGGTTTTTGAAATTTTTGACCCCTTTGGACGAAACCACCGTCGACCTTCCACCTGACGGAACCCCCTCCCCACACCGACCCATGTTACATGTCTGCTGTGTACCCACCAGACATAATACGGTTTGGTAGTTAGTCCATACCAGATCTTTGGACCGGAAAGCCCGAAACAATTTTTTGAGATTTTTTACAATTTCTCCAAAATTGCCTATAAACAGCGATTTTACCCTGATTAGCGTTTTCAGTTGAAGCGAGTTTTTTAGTCATTTTGTGCCTAGCCAAGCTGGCAGTGTTGAAAATTTTTAGCAAATCCTACCACCGATACTGTAGTAAGTTTATCAGTGCAGGTGGTCTGTACACAAAAACAGTTTACACAAGCTATCAATTGTGGGGGTAGTAGCCGACAAGCGGAGGAATGGTAGGTGTCCATTTGCTGACTCGCAGGCGAGCCAGTCGCTTCCACCACGAGAAGGCGAACACCATTGGAATCAGCTATCAATTGTGTAGGTATTCATCGTAAAAACGTCAGAATAACGCACCTGCCTGTCCCTTTCAATTGCTTTGCAGCGCTCAGTTAGGTAGGCCGGTTTTTAGCTGACCATGATGAGTCAGATATTCTGTGTCGTCATACCAAAATTCTTCTTGATTACTCACCGGAAAGGGAGAGTCCCTGAGAGACGGCGGCTTATCCAGTCTATGCTGGCGATCAATTTCTGCCGCCGCTGACCCAAACTCATTGGTCTTTTGACTGCTGCCTCATTTCATTCGAACCAGTCTGTTTTAGCGCCGACTGCTGTGCGTTGTAAATGCAGCTCCTTAGCTCAGTGTAAACTAATCCGTTAGATTGGTCGCTCACCACCCACTCACTCTCTTTACTTAAGCAACACCCTTAGGCTGTCCCTCTTTCTCTGCCTTTCTTTCGAATTGCGAATGCAAACCGACATAAAATACTCTTTCTTTTCTGTCCTTTTTCCGTGCCCGTCAGACCGAACAAAACCGTTGCCGTTTTTGCGAGTGTCTGATGTTACCGTCTTTTCAATCGTTTTCTTTTTTGCTGTAAAACTAACACACTCAAGCCTTTCTGAAATCACTAGCCAACCGTCTTCTGTTGTTTTTGTCTACACGATAAACAATTTGCAAGTACTAACCACTGGCAAACAGAGACACGCTAACGGCTAACAAAAGAAATGGCGACATTAAATTTTGTTCGTTCGTTTTGTATGCTTCAACATTGAGCTTTTAGTCACTTTGCCTTACTAACCTGCTCTCAAGCCAGTCCGGTAGTCAAAATCCGACCCAAATTGTGGTGGGCAAACCCCCTGTCACCTCCGCGGCCTATGTATGTCTCAAGCTGTTCGTGATACGAATGGAGTGGAAACTGAATATTGAGCTAAACCGACAATAAAATGTCCTACTTGAACCGTGTTTTCATTTTTTCTTATCATGCTTAGTTACTCCTGGCAGCGGCTGTCATTGTTTGACACCATGTAGTATGCTTCTTAGTCTGTCTGGCAAGCTATAAGTCGGTCGTTAAAGACTTTGACACATACATGGGCTGGGTCTCCTGGAGGGAGAAAATTTTGCTTTTCTAATACAAAATAGGCGTTTTTTGGACTTTTTCTGGGACCCCGAGACCTCCAGACCCCATGCGGATTTTCCCGACCCATGTATGCTTTGATAGTTCTGTTTTTTGTAGGTTTAGCTTCCGGGTACGAAGCAGTGGGGTCTCAGGATTCGCAGGAGCCGTTAATGCGGAAGATGCATAATGAAGAAGTGGAAATGGAACTGATCGATGGTAGGCAGTTAGTAGAATGGGATTCTGCACTATTATTATATTCTCCAAAAAAGGCCAGGCCACCTGTGTCTCTCTCTGTCTATGTATAGACGCGCTGGCTGGATGCGTTACTGCCATCTATGGTCCCCTCCCTGCGTAAATTCTGCTCTGCGCCGTTAATTGGGTTGCCTATTGGATGCGCTGGTTCCGCTACTACACGAGTAATCTGAAGCTAAATGCCATTTTCTGCGGAGGCGGCGTCGTTAAAAGTAGATTACTTGTTTGTTTTGGTCTCTTCTGGTCTACAGGTTGCCCATCTATCTATTTGGCGTTTTGCCTTGCTGTAACTTCTGTCTTTGTCAATCGATTTAGCTAAAATTTTAACACAGCAATATGCACACAACCTCAGAACTTTTACTCTTAAAACGTTGCTTGGTCTGTCTATTCAACCGCTGGTTATGCACTGCTATGCATACATGTACTAGGGGGTTGGGGGTTACCCCCCTGCTGGAAAGGCCATGGGCAAAGGGGCAAAGGGGTCAAACCCCCCCTCAGCCGGCCGCTACCCCCCTCAGGAATTTTTTGGAAGATTTTTGTATAGAAAATCATGATAAATATATGCCTGGATTAGGTGTAAATGAGCTCAGAATAGCTTATTTTAACGTATTTTGATGAAAAATAAGCCAAAAAACCTTGATTTTAGCCAAAAATCGGACTTTTTGGCTTACCACCCCCTCAGCCCCCCCTCAGGCGCTCCTACTCCCCCCTCAGCCCCCCCTCAGGAATTGAAAATTCTACCCCCCCCCTCAGTCGAAATGCTAGCCCATGTCTGGGCCAATCCCCTCACCCCGCACCCCCCGAGACAGGTTAAGGGACCCCCCCGACCAAAAAGTACAAGTACTAGTAGTGGCTCCAGTATTAACAAACTGGGTCAGAAATCACTAATTTTTTAGCCTAAAATTCACTTGAAAAGCCTTTGGAAACCGAATTTGGCGTTTCCACTGCTGATATTTAAGAAAAATCGGTGTTTTTGGAAGCTCTTTTTGTCATTTTTTGCTTGTTTTTAGCTTTAAAACGCTATTTGGCAGCTTAAAATAGCGATTTTTAGCGTCCTTACTGAAAAAAACGTGCTAAAAACGCATTTCTAGGCGTTTTGGAGCTTTTCGAAATTTGGGCCCCCCACCTGGGCGAAGCCCCCCTCGCCCCCCCACCTGAGGAAACCCCCCTTCCCCCCTCCCCTAGGTCGGCCCGGAGCTGCTACATGTATGCTACTATGCCTCCTCGATATGTAGGAGTGGATAATAACTGGTGGTTTAAGTGGCAGACTTGGCTAAAATTTTGAGAGTAAAAATTCTGAGCTCGTGTGCATGTTGTTGTGTTAAAATTTAAGCAAATTGATTGACAAACACAAAAGCGACAGCAAGACAAAACGCGGGATAGATAAATGCGCTACCTTGTACTAGTACCAAAATTGTGTCGGACTCAAAACAGCATTTATAGTCGTAATTAACTGTAGAATATTCTGGAGTTCTTTTTGCATCCTTACAAATTCTGAAGGTTATTTATGGTGGGGGTAACAACTGACTTATACAGATGTCAACAGCAAAACCTGTTGAAATGAATGTTGTCTAATGGGTTACAGCATTTAATTAATAGACATTGAAAGATGTGTATATAACCCACTTGTCTAGACTGTATGATCATTGTTTTGTTTCTTCTAACCAGTAAACTCTCTTTATTTGTGACGAGAACCTGTGAAATGAAGGGAGTTTACTGGTGAGAAGAAACGAAACAATGATCATACATACCAGACAAATGTGTTAAATACACATCCTTTAACATCTGCTATTTAGAGCTCAAAGTACAAATATTAATTTTTTAGTGCCACAACTTTTTTCTGGAATTGTGTGCTTGAGTTGAATGTTTTCCTTTTCTCCATACCTAACAAAATTTCCCGAAAAATTTTTTCTAGTGCAAAATTCCGTGTAACATGTGAAGACCCACCTACCTGACACCTGGACAGAGTTTTTGCCTGGAGCCAGAGCCACCCACCCACCAAAATTGACTTTTGACCACCTCAACGCAAACCATTTTTCTGTTCAATTTATGGCCTAGAATCTAGTTCAGACTCCGACCTGCGCTGGATAACGCCTCATGCACGTTAAAATTACAGACATTTTCACATGCAGGGTGGACGGGTGGAGTTTTCAGGGAGGGGGAAGGTAGGTTGCCGCAGTTGTTAGGGTCAAAATTTAAAGAAAAGGATTTTTGAAGGCTCAAAAATTCTTTTTTGTAAAATCAATACTCAAATTAGGGCAAAAAGTGGGAAAATTCGCATACATACTTGCAATCTTTAGTAAATTCTTTGGAAACAGCCAACCTTTTAATTAGCAACCTGCATAATACGTACTTCTTTGGCAGTTGGCACTGAGCCTAACAGCGTCTGCTTAAGAAATCTTCCTTTGGATTCACCTCGAAGTGCCTCTAAAGACAATTTTCGTTTAAATTATGCAGTTAGAGGCAGAGCTTAGACCTGTATTTCGAGCAGGATTCTTAACTGACTTGGGGTGTAAAAGTGGAAAAGTTCTTGTAAGTACTTGTACTAGCACGCTAGACCCCTTTTAGACAATTTAAAAAAATATTTAAAAGCAATGATTTTTTACCTTCAAAACTTTTTTAAGAACTGTGTAGGCTGGCCAAGTATCTCAGGGAAGGTGGTCGGTCAATATTTGGGAGGGGTAGGGACGGCCGAGTGGAATGGGTAAAATGTATGTTTGGATCGGTGTTATCAGTGTTGTTTGCTGGTGGCGGTGCAGTGTGTGTGACTAAGACGTGCGTGGTGCTAGTGCGCCGTTATTGTGATGTTGTGTTTATTTAGGAGAGCTCGCTCAGCCCCCAACCACTCTCCACCAACCATCGGCTTTTGCTGGTACGCAGAGAAGTGTTTTTGTTACTTCCAAACTCGTTCTGTTTTAATCCTACTACTTCTGCGTCTTGTTTTCTTCCGCTCTTTGTGTTTTGGCCTTGGGGCAGGGGTCATTTCGTTACTGACAAGAACATTCTAAAGCTCTATCGCTTAGTTTAATGACAGGCGCTCTTACTTACTGTCACTTTTTTGAACTGCTGAAGACGTATGTTACTGGCTGTTTTTGTACCACTTGTCTTGTTAGAACGCTCACGTTAACACAGTCAGGCACTTAACGCCGTTTATGGTACCGATACCTAGGCCAGTGGCACCACTATAGTACCGGCACTGTGTTGGTACCCCTCCCTACATTCGCATTGGTACCTGAACCGGACCACTCCGTTCAGATTTCGTACCATAGGGTACCACCACAGTCCATGAACGTGGGGGCACCATATGGTGTCACTAGCCCTGGTGCCGTACCATATATTTTGCCAGTAGCATAAACGACGTAAAGTGTTAGACTGTAAAATCTAAAACAATTCAATGTTTCCGTGGAAAAAGCTTTCCCGACTAACTAAACTGCGTCTTTGTTCTTATGTTCATTGAAGTTTGCTCAGCTGGTGTCATACATTTTCTTACTCTACTACTTTCTTAATTAGCTATTACTTGCTAGTAGTAGTTTCGTATTTTTAGAGTCTACGCCTCTTCAAGAAGGCATGAATAATTCGCGAATAGATCTGGCCGAATCGAATGGGCCGTCCGATGAGGTTGGTTTGTTTTCTGATTTGTTTGATCACTATTTTTCAGCAGATCTTCCGATGCATTTCGAAAGTTTTAAACCGAAACTTTCCAAACCAAACTGTATTTTTTATAGGTAGTATTTGAACTTTTTTATTAGCCCTCATTTCGTCTTTGAAATTACGTTTTGGTAGCAGTCAATGTTTTTTTTGGGCTTAACCGGCCAATAAACACACCCTGGCATTTTTTAGCTTGTAACAGTCTGGCATTTAACGCCGTTTATGATACCGACCGGGGTAACATGGTATACTACCCATGGCCATATGTCTGGTACTATATATGGTACGAAATCTGAACAGAATGGTACCATGGTACCGGTACCGGTACCAATGCGAAGGTAGGGGTACCATGGTGCCGGTACCATAAACGGCGTTTAGTAGCTGACTGTGTAATCTGTCTGTCCTAAGTAATGTCTGTCCTGGTGTAATAAGCTGACCCAGGAAATAACAGTACCACGACTTTGCTATAAACTTTGTGTGTTGGCCGTCCAGCTTAAACTCGGTAGTTTGATTGCATAGCGTTTCTACTCTGATTTATGTGCTTCGTATTATTGTCAGTAGTTTCAATGCATAAGGTGATTAATAATTAAGGACGCCTATCTGAAATCGAGTCAGTTCTTCAAAGACGGCCTGCGGCGAATCGATTACGTTCTGGCCTACGAAATCCACGACGATCCCGACACAGAATCTAAGCATGCAGTCAGCGAGCGGAAGTGGAGGGCGAAGCGCCAGTGTTTCGAGGCCAATTTGCTTAAGCAGGGACTGCAGTTGGAGTCTCACACCGTCGAAGTAATCTACAGTAGCCTGGCCTTGCATGTAACAGCTGGCTGGCGTGGGGAAGGGGCAGGGGGTTCCGCCAGGTCGAGGTGGGTCCGGAATTTTGAAAAATTGCAAAGCACCTGGACTGGAGCCACTACTAGTACTTGTATTTTTGGGTCGGGGTGAGGGGGTGGCCTTTTCAGATAGGGGTAGATAACCCCCAACTCCCCTAGTACATGTATGTGGAGAGGATCTGGCGCCGGCCGGGGGGAGGGCCGAACCCGAATTTTAGGAGAGGGTTGGGCAATAAAAAGGCTTAAAAATCGAGAACAAAATGTAATTTTCGGCTACAAATCGTAAAAAAATCGCTAATTTGGGAAAAAAATGTAATTTTCTGTTACAATTTGGGGATAAAAATAAAAATTACTTACCAGAGAAATCGGACGGGGTCCCCATCCGAGTGTTTGGCCTAAGTCGGGTGGGGGGCAGACCCCTCCAGACCCCTGTTACATGTATGCATGGGCCGGAAAAGAATGGAGGGGGCTCTGACTTTTTAGCGGGGGGAGAGTATAAAACCGCTTTCCCAAAAAAGCGCGCCGGATTTTCGGAGGGGTATGGACCGCCGAATGGGTGTGACTGATAAATTGTCAGCTTCCCAAAAAGGTTGCCAAAATTTCGGAGTGGGGGTGGCCGACTGAGGGGTGTGTGATCAAGTCGGTTTGCCAAAAAAGGTCACCAAAATTTTTTCACTTTAAAAATGGTCGCCAAAATTTCGAAGTTGGGGTCGGGGGAGCCTGCCGGCGGGGATGTAAACCCTCTCTCCCCAGCCCTAAAAATGTTTTAAGGTGCCAGATAATGTTTTAGAGCTAAATAACAACCAAGAAAAACGATAAAATGGTCTTCCAAAAACACCGATTTCTCTGAGATATCAGTAGTGGAAACGCCAAATTCGGTTTACAAAGGCTCTTAAAGAAGATTTTTGGCTAGAAATTAGTGATTTCTGAGTCAGTTTGTGAGTAATGGAGCCGCTAGTAGTACTTGTATTTTTGGGTCAGGGGTCCCTAAACTGTTTCGGGAGAGAGGCGGGGTTCGCCTTTCTAGCTGCGGGTAACCCCAACCACTAGTACATGTAGTAGCGCCAGAGGTTACTGGACGTTTTGGTTTGATGGCATACATGTAACAGAACAGGTCATCCGCCGAACGGGGGAGGGGGGTTGGGAGGTCTGGCGCCGGCCGGTCTGAGCCAAATTTTGGGAGGAGGGTTGGGCACTAAAAAACGCTCAAAAATAAAAAAATCGCAATTTTTCGGCCAAAAATCGCTAATTTGAGCTGAAATACAGCTAAAAAGTGCTGTTTTGCAGGCGATTTTAGCAATTTTTGTGCCTGAAATTGTAAAAATTGCAAAAATTTGTTCAAAAATTTACTTGCCAAAAAAATTGGAGGGGGTGGGTCGGCGAAATCGTCTCGGGGGGGGGGGGGTGTCCCATCCGGGGGGCTGGCCTAAGTCGGGTGGGGGCAGACCCCCGTTACATGTATGTTTGATGGTGTCTGTGTGCCATAGATGTCGGAAATTCCTCAACTCTACTACGTAGTGTCTGTACTAATACTAGCTAATCTGTAGAAGCACGCTGGGCACAAACTCTGTTTCACGAAGGTGCACGGACCGTGGGAGTGCTTAGCTAAGCAGGCTGAATTGCTGCACATGAAAATGCCGATCAAAGTAGAATTTGTACTTTGTATGGTTGGTCCTTTTGCAATCTGTCTTTTCTTAACTTCAGCCTTATGACATAAAAGACGAGAATGTGATCAAAGGATTTGTGACCAATGCCTGGAAGAAACTGACCTATCATCTTCAGCTGGATGGAAAATACTTAGTTCCGGACGTTAATTATTTTACTGCACCGTTTGTGGCTGAAAGGGCGCATCAGTAAGTTTTACTCACTGTCTGTTTGGCTTGTTCGCAATCTGGTTTGATTCTTTGAGTCGTTTGTCTTACTTGTTTGTTGTCTGTCTGTTAGTTAGTTTGGGTGTTGGTTGGTTTCTCTGTTTATTTGGGTTTTTCTTTCCTGCTCTGTCTGTTAGGTTTGTTTGTTGATCTGTTGTGTTTGCTTCTTTGTTTGGTTTTAGTCTCCGCCCGTCTATCTGTCTGCCCGTCCGTCCGTCCATCCATCTGTCTATTTGTCTGTCTGTCTGATAGTCTGTATGTCTGTCCGTCCGTACATCCAACTATCTGTCTGTATTTCCATCCGTCAGTCAGTCTGTCCACCCATCCATGCATCTGTCTATCTGTCTGTCTTACCGTCCGTCCGTCCGTCTATTTTCTGATTTGTTGTTAGTTTACCTGTCTGTCTGTCTGTTGCTGTACATACAATGCGGTTGAGTGTTGGCATTCAGGTTCATAATTCCGGACAAAGATCACTTTTTCAACAGCGCGCAACGCAGTAGAATGGTCTACGATCTACTGATCAGGACAGGCTACGACGACAACCGTCCTGACCGGGTGGGAGTGGAACGTCTCATCGCAAACGGCTCCTACGCCGGTGCCTACCCCTTACACGAAGTAGGTTTGTTTTTATTATAAATTGTGGCTATCAACTTGATAGCGTGTCTAGAGCGGCGTGTCTGTTTGACCTCTGACCTTTCTTCTTTATCCTTCACCAACTTACTTCCATTTTGTACAGCACACACGCAGAGATTGGTTTAGTATGTTTATTTGGGCTTTCAGAATTTGCACCGCAAACACAAAATTCCCAGGAGATTGCGCGTTCACAGAAATGTGGTACGTAGGCTGTTGCTTGTTGTCCTTCACTTCTACTCGTCAGTTCCCGCTCTATGCTTGGCGCGGAGAAAATATAATTCTATAAAGCTGTGTGATCTAGTGTTTAGAGAAACTTTCAATCTGCTGCTGTAAGAGCTACATGGAAAAAAATGCTAACAGACAGATAATCTGCTTCGCACATAATGTTCTCAGAATTCATGCGATTTATTATTGTTTTCTTCTGACAGATTTGTTTTGCGACTAATTTACAGCTTTGTAAATTTTCTCTGCGTCAGGCAAAATTGACTTTTACATGTGAAACCACTAATACAGAGGAGTTTGTCCGATTATTGGTGCCGTGCCTTTCTCTCAGTGTTTTCCTTTGTGCGTGGCGGTCTAACAAACTAACTAATTAACGCCTTTTCTAACTATTGCGACTAGCCGGCTTTTGCTAGTGTTTCACAGTCGATATCTCTGTTTTAGGGTGAAATCTGGAATGTCGACACTGGTTTGCCTTACGATTGCCGGCCAACTGATCGTCAGCTACTTTATGATACTTGGGCCAGTCCTAGAAAATTCTACAAATACCAGCCTCTCGATTTGATTAGGTTGGTCTTTGTGCAACTTTTAATTTAATTCTCCCTCTCCAAATCACTCTCATTCTTTTTTTTTTTGGATGAGCCAATATCAGGCCCAGCGCAAGCTTGATGTTTTTAGTGAGACCAAAAAATGGTTACCTTCTGTCTCAGTGTTCATGGGTTGTTTGTATTTTCAGGAAGTATTTCGGCGAGAAGGTCTCGCTCTATTTTGCCTGGCTCGGGTTCTACACGGCCGTCTTAATGCCGGCCTCTATAATTGGCGTAATTTGCGTGATCTACGGCGCCTGGACTATGAATTCGCCTTACTATCCCGGGTAATCGCGGTCGCTTTTGAAGATTGAATCGCTTCAGACAAACTCTATTACTTTACACAAGTCTTTCAGAAACAGGATTGTAAGAGAGAGCTTCCCTTTTTCTAAATTACGACTTTATGAGAATAAACAGAGACATACAGGTTGTTCAGAAGTCGGGAATTTACTTACGGCTTTAGTTTGAGCGGACAGAACCTTTAGCTTTCGGTTTCATTTGAAAGAGTGTACAATGGCCGATCGATTAGTTGTTGTCTGGCAAAAACAAGCGAAGCAGTTGGGTACTGTAACAGCATAAAATCAGCAACTTCAGTACACAGCTTTTTCATTCTATTTTTCAGTTTTTTTATGTTTTTATTATGCTTTTGCCTCAAATCCGAAGTGGTAAGTGTGTGCTAAGTTTTATACAAAGCTCAGTGTACCTCCAGTAGCTATCAATCAAACAGCTGAATGCCATACTTGAAGAAGAGGCGCAAACCACAGTTCCAGACATTCTTTCAACTGACATGGAGTGCCTCTTCGGAAACGCTGTACCAACTTGTGGACTTGGGTTTTACTTAGGGCCTCTTCTTTAAGTATAGCATTCAACTTTTTAATAATAATAATGGTTACTGGAGGTACACTAAGCTTTGTGTGAAACTTAGCACACACCTACCACTTCGAATTTGAGGCAAGAGCATGATAAACACATTAAAAAACTGAAAAACAGAATGAAAAAGCAGTGTACTGAAGTTGTTACAGTACCTGGCTCCGTGGCTTGTTTTCGTCAGGCGACAACCAATCAATCGGCCATTGCACACTCTTTCAAATGAAACCGAAAACTAAAGGACCCGTCTGCTCAAACTAAAGCTGGAAGTAAATTTCCGTTTTTTTAACAACCTGTACTTAAATTTAATGGAGAACAGAAACACGGCAACGTGCGATCAACTCTGATTTTGTTGGGTAAAACAAGTTAATTGTTTTCGTTCCTGTTCTCTGTTCTAAAACGACTTGTGAACAGAGCTAATATTGCAGACAACAAATCTGTGATCTAAAGTTTGCTGGCAACTACACAATGTGTCCTTTGTGCGATACTGGGTGCGAGTTCTGGAAACTGGTGACCAGTTGTAATTATGCACAGGTGGGCCCAGTTGCTTACAAAGTAAGCGAGACACTGAATTAGAGTACAATTAGTTTGCAGGTCACTCACATATTCGACAACACAGCCACGGTGGTCTTTGCCGTCTTTATGTCAGTCTGGGCCACTTTGTTTCTGGAGGGCTGGAAACGCTATCTGGCTGAACTGTCTTGGAAATGGGATCTGTTCGATTTTGAGCTGCAAGAGGTTCGTTTAGGCCAAATCTTCCTTCCAGGACACTAACATTAAATCGTGGCATTTCATTTAAGCGCTAGCTTGCCTCAAATATACAGGGTTAGGCGTGCAAAGTCTACCACGTTTGGCCGTAAGCGGCACGCGACTATGTGAACGGAGTTAAACAAAATTTCACACAAAATGGTAAAAAAAAGTGGATATTCTACAAAACGCGAAATCAGTGATTTTCAAAAATGGCCCATCGATTCAGCTTGAACTGAGCGTCATCAGATGAGCGGATTCAATCTGAAAACTGATCGTTGTATTCTTTCTGTTCCAAAAACCACTCAAGATTAGTGTACCTAGTGCTTTTTTTTTTATTCTACAAAACGCAAAAAAGAAATCATCGTTGATTTGCTCAGATATACATTAGAAGTGCTTCCATCGATTTCTTGCCTATTCTAAGCATAAAAATAGGTTTGAAGGGCAGCCACTCTGTGAGCAATGCTGCAGGTAGAACATCGACTCTGAGCTGTAACACATGTTTCATCAAGATGAGCTTTGGATTCAAAGTTGCTTCTGAAAACTGATCGTTGTATCTCCTACAACTATATTTAGTAGGAAAAAATTTGAAAAAAAAAAAATTTTAAAAAATTTTCTGGCTTCCAAAAAAAAAACCACTCAAGATGATCGGGGTTGTCTTGGTTCAGCGCCTGCAACAGTTGTGGTCGATAAAGCCCAACCGAGGCCGTCGAAAGTCAGCAATGGCAAGTACTAGATAAATGGGAACCAAACCTTAGCTGTCTTGCACACACCGACAGCAAAAGGGGAGGGTTGATGTTAAGGAAGCTGCCGGACCTTGTGTCTCTTCCTGCTCCATAGCAGTTGGCTATTCCTAGTCCGAAAGGACAAAGTTACAACAACAACAAAGGTCGCGAAGCGGCAGCTTTCCAGGGTTCAACAAGCCGGCACAGTTGGTGCAGTGGTTTAGGCCGCAAAGCCACTGTCCGCATCACACAGTCATGTTGACGATCCAACGTGAGACACTTAGCATGGGCCACACTGTGCATAGCCAAAAAATAGCTGTTTTACAGCTGTGAAATTGTAATAAGTTTGCACAAATACTGCAGAGAAAAATTGGAAGGTGTGTAGAAATCGGGGTCCCAATCTGTGGAGGTCTGGCCGGCTCTGGCTGGGAGATCAATATGATGAATCATTATCTAGGAGCGAATTCGACCAGAGTTTTCGACGCGGGTCAAAGGTCAGCGTGTCAATCCGGTCAATCAGAAGAAAGAGCCGTTTTTGCCCTTCCGTGAAAAACTTCTCAGGTGGATGGCCTCCGGTGCTACTGTTTTGTTTTTCGTGAGTTTCTTAGCAAATTATCTGTTTCAGTTCTTAGTTGTATTACTTTTGTAATTTGTGAACTTATTACTTTTGTAATTTGTGACCTTATTTTGAAATTTGTGAGCTTATTACTTTTGTAGTTTGAAATCTAACTTTTGTAATTTGTGAGGTTATTACTTTTGTAATTTGTAACCTTATTACTTTGGTAATTTGTAACCTTATTACTTTTGTAGTTTGTGAGCTTATTACTTTGAAATTTGTAACCTTATTACTTTTGTAGTTTGTGAGCTTATTACTTTTGAAATTTGTAACCTTATTACTTTTTGTAGTTTGTGAGCTTATTACTTTTGAAATTTGTAACCTTATTACTTTTGAAATTTGTAACCCTATTACTTGTGTAGTTACTTGTGCATAGTTAGTATATTTCAGCTGTGTCTGGTGTTGGCGTTCGTGGTGGGCGTAGTGATATATCGTGTGATAATGAACTATCTGTTGAACAAATCGTCGGCGCTGCAGAAGTACTCAAAATGGCTCACTTCGATCTCAGCTGCAACGCTCAACTTGTTGTGCATTATCCTACTAGGAAGGGTAAGACTTTTATTTGCTACCTCATACACTCCATCTCTTCAACCACACATCTGACACGACAGGTCATCCGTCGATTGGGGAGTCTGTTTAGGGGTCTGGCGCCACCCGGGGATTGTCTGAAAATAAGTTGGATGGGGGCACACCTGCGACACCCTGTTACTGTGTAGTCCGGAATGGGGTTTTGCCCAAAAACACCTGAAGATGCGTTTTAAAACTGTTTTAGAGCTGTGTAGTGAAGAAAGCTGTATCTGGTCACTAGTAAACCAGGATACACAAAATAAACAACCACACAGTGGAACACACAGGAGACACTCAAACAGCAACTCATAATTGTTCAGTAGCAAGCAAAAAATGACAGAATGAGCTTTTAATGCACCGATTTCTCAAAAATATCCGAAG
Source organism: Sabatieria punctata (assembly GCA_030248155.1). Taxonomy (NCBI): domain Eukaryota; kingdom Metazoa; phylum Nematoda; class Chromadorea; order Araeolaimida; family Comesomatidae; genus Sabatieria; species Sabatieria punctata. The sequence goes on from JASANB010000374.1 coordinate 15,320, forward strand.
CAGCGGATTCGGTTACCAAAGGCTTTTTAAGTTGTAAATTAGTTATTTCTAAACTAGTTTCTTAGTTCGGCTGTCTCGGGAGGTTAAGGAGCTGATGTTTCCATTTGTCTGGTAACCCCAAGCCCCTATACATATGTCTTCAACTGTTATTAAATAACAAGTTTTGTAGAAATAGATACAAAATATAGAGGTGTCTATTTTCAGTTCTACCAAGCACTGGCTTGGAAGCTGACTGATTGGGAGTACCCGAGGACGGAGACGGAATTCGAGAACAGCTACACGTTCAAGGTGTTTCTGTTCCAGTTCATCAACTACTACTCCTCTCTCTTCTACATCGCCTTCTTGAAAGGAAAGTAAGTCAACCGGCTTTCTGTCCTGTCTTTGTATTGGATTTAAGTGAGCTCAAGCAAAACTGCCTATTAGTTCAGATTCTCGAAGCTGCCCTCGGCCGAGGAAGTGAGTGAACAGAACGTCCGTCTGTTCGGTCAGTACCAGCTGGAGGCGTGCGACCCGGCCGGCTGCATGGTAGAGTTGGTAATCCAGCTAGGAATCATAATGGTTGGAAAACAGTTGTTCAACAATTTCATGGAAATACTCTTTCCGTAAGTGCTCTTTCTTTTCAGTTTAGAAAGAACTAATTTTTTAATTCACAAGGAACCTTTAGTTAGCCTCTTCTTTTTATAGTGTTGCTGATTTAGACCTAATTTGGGTTGGAAAACCGACTTTTACCGACTTTTTCCCTTCTCACTCTACATATAAAAAGGCACGCTTTACAGAAAAGTGTGTAAATTCAACGCATCAAACCATTTTGTACAGATCTTGATGGTGCGCGAATAATGCACGTGTCTTTGGTCTCCGGTATCACGTTTTTGCGCAAAAAAAGTGGACCTAATTTGGGTCGGTTTGAGCCCCTGGCGCGGCGGTTATTTTCGTTAGAATAAAGCGTTTTTCTTGCGGTAAAAAAGTGATAAGACGGTCAATTTTGATCAATTAATTAAGTCTTCCAACACCAATTTTTATTTATATATCTCTTGTTAGGAGCACGGTGGGCACTTGGAGAATGACGACTTCTTCAATTACTCTTTGCTTTACGGCGGCAACAGAAATAGAGATTGGGGATGAGCTATATGTATAGTTGTCTAAATTCAAGAGCTATCTATTGGTATGAACCACTTCTCCAGCCACTAAGTGAAGCGGAGAAACGGATTTGTTTTTTGTCGCTTTTACAGCGCGAAAATTTGACCCGATTTGGGTCACGTCTGCTATTTTTAATCTAAGCAGTTTGTAAGTAGTGTAAACAGTTCATATCTTATTAAAAACTTATAAAACGGATAAATAAGCATGTTTTCCTGCTTATAATTCAGTAATATGCGACTGACATTTGCCATATGGTTGCGGACAGCTAGGCCTCCAAAAATATAGAAGCTGCTCGTCATATATAATAATAAGACCTCACAAGACCACAAACCATTGAAACTTGTAATAAAATATGCTTTCAGCCTTTTGAAATAGTTTACCAGCTACATTTTGTCGTTTATAAAGGAAATTTAAATTCCCTACAGTGTGCAAACAGACTTCATATTCAGAGCAGCTCCTCAGAGACCCCAAGTTATCAAAGGAAAGAACTTGAATTTAGACATCTGCCACAGGTTCAAACGCCAAGGTCCTTAGCTTAGTTTTGGAGAAATCGATGTTTTCGCGACTTTTTTCTACTGGTAGTCTGACAAACTTTGAAAATTGGCCATTTTTAGGGACATAAATGTAACGTAGAACGGCGACACTTGCAGAGAATAAGTAAAACTCATCCCATTGTGCAGTTCCGGATAGATATTTGCCTATTTTTAAGGTTTTGGGATGATTTCCTGGAGACCCACCCAAATTTGGTCCACCTATGTACGTACTCTGCAGGATTTAATCGGCTGTCCTTTTTAGGATAATGTGGAACTGGTGGCGCAAACGCAGCGTGATCAAGATGATTTTGGGCGGCCAGTCAAATAAGGAAGCCAGCGAGGACGATGATGAAGAGGCGTTGCGCAATATGGCCCAGTGGGAGAAGGACTACACTCTCAATGCCGTACCAGACGACTACATGTTCAACGAGTACCTCGAGATGGGTACGCTTTGTTAAGGAGGCTTCTTTCTCTTCCTGCTCTATACCAGTTGGCTACTCCTAGTCCGAAACGACAAACAGTTACAACAAAACGCTACTGTGTTTAGTAGTACAGCTGTCTAAAAATGGACACATTTCGTTTTGCTGCCATTTCCGCAAATTTTGACCGAATTAGCTGAAACTTGAAACATAGGCGCCAAAATGGGGGAAATTTTGTGTGTTAAAGTTTGGTGCAGGAAGCTTGACTGAATCCTGAGAAATAAAAGAATACGTGAAATTCGTAAATTTCAATGTCTTTAGGAATAATTGCGTTATTAACGGAAACCTTTCTTTTTGTTCTCATTTCTGCAAGTGTTCGCTAAATGACTTGAAATTTGGAGGAACTCTGCAAAACTGTGGGATATTTTCTGTTAAAATTTAATTTACTGCTCCATTCTCCTCTCGATTTTTTCAAGCTCTAGATTCAATCGATTTTCCAGTGATTCCAGGATTCCCAAAATTTTTGCTCAGACCCCAATCCAATCCCTAGCCGCTTGTCTTTGAGAGATCAATCGTTGTTAGGTGTTTGCCTGCCTCATACAGTCAGGCACCTTACGCCGTTTATGGTACTGGCACCATATAAGGTGTTGGTACCATTATGGTACCGGTACCTAACCCAGGCTAGTGGCGCCATATAATACGGTACCGGCACCATATGTGGTACCCCACGTTCGGGGTCTGTGACGGTACCATGCTACCGCTACCTGTACCAATGCGAAAGTAGGGGTACCATAATAATGGTATCACCACTGTGGCCGAAAGTGGGGGTACCATACCATATGCCCTAGCCTAGTACGGTACCATATACGTACTGTATATTATTATATGATGTCGGTACCATAAACGGCGTTAAGTGGCAGACTGTAATAGGCGTTAGAATAGAAGGTAATAAAGTAGAGCAGATTTCAGTGATTCAGTTCGGGTTCGTCACTTTGTTCGTGGCCGCCTTTCCACTGGCTCCACTGATGGCCGTCTTTAACAATGTGATGGAGGTGCGTCTGGACGCCTACAAGTTCCTGGTGGCTTACAGAAGACCGCAGCCGGCCAGAGCCAAGGATCTGGGTGTCTGGACCATCATCCTCGACTTCCTCTCTAAATTCGCCGTCCTCACCAATGTAAGTGCCTTCTAGCTAGGGTAACCCCAAACCCCAGTAAATTTATGTCTCAACCTTAGTGTCTGAGATTATAAATAGATTTGTCCAAAAATTGCTTAGTGCGTCCCAGTGCGGCAGTTTTGTGGATGTACGTACAGTACATATGTACGTAGACGATCGTTTCCAATCGCTTAACTGCCAAGTTTGCAGGCGTGTGTAATAGCGTTTACAAGCGATTTCGTGCCGCGCATGCTCTACATAGTGACGTCGGGAGGCACTTACGGCTTTGTCGATTGGTCGCTGTCCTATTTCAACGCCTCCCTGCTCACTAACCAGAAAGCCTATCTCGACCAGACTGTAGAATTCTGCCGGTATTTTCTCAAACAAACACTGACTGATGACTGGCGAAGGATTGTTATAGATTTCGAGATTTCCGCAAACCTCCCTGCACTCTGCATCTGCCTCAGCTGTCCGCACGGTACGACGGTGCCTGCGACGACAAATACAGCTTCAATATCGATTGGTGGCACGTTCTCGCCGCCAAATTGGCCTTCGTTCTTGTTTTTGAGGTTAATTCCGTCTTCCTCCTACAGTCAGGCACTTAAAGCCGTATATGGTACTGGTAGCATAGTAATGATACCCGCGTTCGGCCACTGTGGTGGTAGCATATATGCTAGTGTTTTTCGTTTTCTGGAAAAAATGTGCACTGGAAATACTTCTTGACTATACGGAACTCAGAACTGGCTCCATAACAGCCAGACACTCAACGCCGTTTATGTACCGACACCTTATACCATTGCAACGATTTCCAAGGAACATACTTACTACATTATGGTACCCTACCTTGGCATGGTACCACTCCATTCAGATTTCGTACCATAATAGTATGCTGCTTACCGGAACCCACGGCCATTGGTAGGAGTACCACCACAGTCCTCGAACATGGCTACCATAAACAGCGTTAAGTTCCACACTGTAATAAGTGTTCTTATGTTGTTGAGTCTCGGGCGAAAAAAACAGGCTACTGTTGGCCCAAAACTGACGAAACCTAACTTGTCTAGGGACTTTATATCGTTTGCGTTTGCAGCATTTCGTGTTTCTGATCAAGGGACTGGTGGCCTACCTTATCCCCGACCTGCCGACCAACATTTTCGTCAAGCTTCAACGCGAAGCATTCCTCTCCAGACAAGCACGACAGGAATTCGAACTGCAGAAAACGGGCACAACTGCTCCCAACAGTCCTGTGGCAGAGCCTCGTAAGCTTCGCTTTCTGCTATCTCTCTATTTTCTGCTAAATCGGATGCTCTCTCTCTCTCTCTCTGATTTATTATTATTATTATTAATATTAATTTGGTTTCGCTCTCTCTCCTTCCTACTTTTTTCCCCTGTCACTGTGTCTCGTGACGGTAAGGTGAAACGCACAGATTTTAGAGGGCCCGGCGCCGATTGTCGTTTTTTCTGACAGCGACTCCGAACATCTGAAGGATGACTGACTTATTTGGGTAATTTTGATGAGTGTCCGTCTGTCTGGTGGTGGTTGTGTGTCTGGCTGTCGCATCGCTATCCACGCTTTTTGTTGGTTTCGGGTTGTCTGTGTCGTCTCCAACCAGTGTTTAGTTAGAATTGCCGTCAGCCATTTCTCTTATCTACCTACCACTGCTAGGTAAGGTAGTGTATAATTATATCCCTACATAGTGGCATTGCTCAACAGCCTCCATAATGTTCAGTGGGTGCTAGAGTGCTAATTCACCATTAAACAGGTTTATGTCCATAATTTCTACTTCGATTTTCTGAATGAGAACAACAAATTTAATAATGTCACTCAACAAAAAACACATTTCAAATTTCTTGTAGGGTTGAAAATAACAGTAATTATGTTGGGTGCAGTGCAACATTCTTGAATTATGACTTACATGTTACGGATGGTGTTTATATTGTGGTTGAGCGAGCTTAAAATCAGTTGTAAAATCAGTCAGTGTCCAGCCTAAAATGTTTGCATTGTTACCTGCATAAATGCGACACCAAAAATCCACCTTTTAAATGCACTTATGGAGTAGTGTACCTGTTGCAGTTATAGAGGGCTAAATCTATTATTAACCGAAAGTTTTAACTGAACTAGAATCATATTATAAAGAGCTTATTTTGGTTCTAAAAGTATGAGGCAACCTCTGGGCCATCTCCATGTGCCAGAAGGCAAGAGAAATTTCTGTAGGTTTATGATAGATAATTATATTGTTGTTCAGGAATGCAGAAGCAGAGAGGGAACGGTGTGTACGCAGAGCGTCACAGGTCACCCTCAGCAGCTACAGAAGAGGAGTCTCTGTTTTATTACAGTCCCAGACAGTCTTTTTCGGGTTCGCTGTCGGCTGGTAGCCCAGTTGCGCCTCGCAGAAGCAACGAGGTCACAAAGTTATAATATTTTGTTGTGGTTAAGTTGTTTGGCTTCTGTGATAATTGCTTCGCTCCAACACCTACTGCTGCTAGTGTTTAAGCTGTGTATTTTTATGCGCCCGTTCGCTCAAATTCTATGTCGTTATATACATAATGAATGCTCAGTCTGTTTCTGTGTGGCATTGATTGTCTTGTCTACTGTTAGATAGCAAAGCTTTTTGGGTTGCCGAAGAGTATTTTTAAGAAAACCTGTAAATCCGCCCTGGGGTACTGGTGTTTATAAAAAAATTCCGTTTGCCTCTGCGCAGACATGGGCTAGCTGAGGGGGGGTAGAATTTTGAATTCCTGAGGGGGGCCGAAGGGGGTAGGAGCGCCTGAGGGGGTGGTAAGCCAAAAAGTCCGATTTTTGGCTAAAATGAAGGTTTTTTTTGCTTATTTTTCATTAAAACAAGCCGAAATAAGCTATTCTGAGCTCATTTACACCTAATCCAGGCATATTTTTATTGTAATTTTCTATACAAAATTCTTCCAAAAAATTCCTGAGTGGGGGTAGCGGCCGGCTGAGGGGGGTAGGTCAGAGCCTGAGGGGGCCAACCCCCCTCGCCCATGTCTGCCTCTGCGTCTGTATATGCGCATTCAAATATAAATGCGTATTGTAATCGAATTTTATGCCTGAAGCAGTTGTCTTCAATTTCAATTTAATTTTGTTTAAATTAGTTCAGAACAAAAACAAAAAATCACTGAATATTTGGGTTGTCAAACAGTTTTTCGTAGTTATTCAAATAAACGATTTCTTTTTTTCGAACTGACGTTACCAAAACACATTAAACTGCTATTTTTCAAAATATAGTAAATATCCTTACACTCAAATGCGATCAGAAATGCGTATTCGTATTTCGTATACGCAAACAACAGTACTCTGGGGAGATAACCAGTACTAATTGACAAGAAATCGAATTCTGTAGTACCCAAAGTTTTACATGCAGAGCTTTTCTAGTTTTCCCGATTCAATGATGTTGTGCCAGAACGAGATTTGGCCTAAGCTTAGCCAGGCAGTCGCCATTACTGTATGTTGCGCCATTACTGTATGTTGCTAGGGAGAGAGAAAAATCTCGCTATTGTCCTGTTAGCTTGTATCTGTTCGCTGCTCACGTTTGCACATTTTTAACGCTTCTTCACTCAATGCGCACAATAAAAGTACAAAATTACGCATTCACTTTCATCTTCGGCGTCTGTTGTTTTCGTTATCAGATGATGACGATGAATGCCGACGTTGACGATTGGGGGAGGAGCGCCGATCTCGTCTTCCGTCAGGCGATTCCCGTCGATATCTCTTGTTTTTTTCTACAGAAGGCGAACGCCGCTGTCTTCGATTGGGGGAAGGGCGTCGATCTCGTCTTTCGGTCGGCGATTCTCGACGTCTGCTGGTTTCATTGTCAGATGACGAATCTCGCTGCGAACGCTTGGGGGACGACCGTCGATCTCGTCGTTCAGTTGGGGATTCCCTACGTCTGTTGTTGTCTACAGAAGCCGAACGGCGTCGTCGTCGATTGGGGGAGGGGCGTCGATCTCGTCTTTCGATTGATGATTCTCGACGCCTGTCGTTTCTGCTTTCAGAAGGCGAACGGCGCTGCCGTCGCTCAGGGGAGGGGCGTCGATCGCGTGGCGGTTGTTGACGTCGTTCAGGCGACGATCGACGAGCCGGCTGTGGAGGCGATGGCCGACGACGCCTTTCCGGTGACTCCGACACTTGCCGACGATGAGCGATTGGTGAGCGTTGTTGCTGTCGACGGTCACGTGCTGTAGGCGACAACTGTTGTCGACGAGCCACAGGTGAGCGTTGTTGTTGTTGTTTCGGACGATCACGTGAATCAGGTGACGGTCGTCTCGCCCTGGCGGTGGGACTCCAGGCTGGCTCGGTTTTGATTGGTCGCTGTGCTTTCTTGGAATGGTCAGTGCTCTTCTTGTTCTTTTTCTCTGGTGTCTTTTTCTTCTTGCTGTACTTTTTGCCTTTCTTCTTTTTCTTCCGTCGGTCGTCTTCCTCGGACTCGGAACTAGAGGAGCTGGACACTTCTGAAAAGAAAAGACGCAAAGTTGGTGCAGGAAAGGTTAATGGAGCTTATAAAAGAGAAAGAGACCAGAGCTGCTGTCGGAACTGCTGGAGTCGGAGCCACTGGAAGAGGTGTCTTCAGCCTTGATGGCTGTTTCAGGAGCAGCGTGCGGCATGTTGACAACCTGCTTCGCACCACTCTTTATGTGCTCTCGCAGATCAACACTACAACAATACATGGGCATGGGGCTTTCAAGAGTTGTTAAGATTACAGTACTCAGGTTGTATCCTATGTCAGCAAAAAACAAGCCAAAAACTTTATTCCATATTAATATCGCCGGAATAATAATTGGTGGCAAGGCTAAGTTTTTAATTGAAAAGCAGATTTTCCGTTTATGCATGAGATTTTAGCGGTACGTAATCCAGCTACATACGTAGATTAAAGAGACAGAGCGTTAGGATAAAGAAAAGCCGCCTTACGTGAGTCCGCCGAGTCCGATCGACGTGAAGAAGTTGATAGCAAATCGAGTATCCCTGGGATTGTCTCTGGGGAACAGACCGTCGAATGCTGCTTGCAGAGTTCTACAAAAACTCCAGTCACACCAACAAGCCTTACATGGAACACTTCATCTGCCTTCAACAGTCAGCCACTTAACGCCGTTTTTGGTACTGGCACCAGACATGGGCAAAGGGGGGGCTGTGGGGGGGTTGGCCCCCCCTCAGGCTCTGACCTACCCCCCCTCAGCCGGCCGCTACCCCCCTCAGGAATTTTTTGGAAGGATTTTGTATAGAAAATTATTATAAAAATATGCCTGGATTAGGTGTAAATGAGCTCAAAATAGCTTATTTTAACCAAAAATAAGCCAAAAAACCTTGATTTTAGCCAAAAATCGGACTTTTTGGCTTACCACCCCCTCAGCCCCCCCTCAGGAATTGAAAATTCTGCCCCCCCTCAGCCGAAATGCTAGCCCATGTCTGACTGGCACCATATGGTACCCCTACCTTGGCACTGGTACCATACAATGGTCCGATCCGATCCGATTTGCGGGGGCCTTACGGCCTGCGATCAGACTCGAGGTCCATTGCGCAACCCCCGTGGTTTCGTCATCTCGGACGTTTCCCTTCTATCACTGCCAGCCACTCTAGCCATGCCAGCAAGAAACTTGCCGCGCCGAGAGGATGAACCACTACAACCGCTAGGGATGCAGGGGCCGCCGTGACTCAGAGGCAGCAAGCTACCCACTGAGCCAACGACGCGGCCATAGAATGGTACCACTACGTTCAGATTTCCCACCATTGTCTTTGATCCGTTATAAGAAAAGAGAAGGGAGGAAAAAAAAAAAAAATTGGAAATAAGAAAGTGTTTTGAATTGTTTTTGTGTTTTTTTTTTGTTTGTTTTGTTTTTATATGGTAGTGGTAGGTACGTACCATATAAGCTACCAATGATACCCCTACCTTGCCATTGATACCTGTACCGGTACCACGGTACCAACTAGCCTGGGTACCGGTATCATAAATGGCGTTAAGGGGTCGTGCAAAAATTACGTAATGGTATTTTTGCCATTTTCGGACCCCCTCCCCCCTGATAATCGCCTGTAATAATTTCCTGACCCCCCTCCCCTAATTACGTAATAATCTGGCTACCCCCCCCCCCCGAAATTTCAATTTTTTGAAGAGTTAGAGCCGAAAATTTTCCGTTCAATTCTATGTAAAATGACGTTCTTATTAAAATAGCATCTGTATACAGTAACAATTGATAGTTTTCTTTATTGATGAGCTACAACTACGTACATGTACGTATAGTCTTAGTTTGACATAGAAGCCATCATTGGATGGCGTTTTGTTACTGACGGGGTGACGGATTGTATTGGAAGTGTTTTATACTGGGTTTTAGGGCTGCTTCAATATTGCTTGACTGATAATAGTCATAAACCAGTGTTCGTGCGGGACCCGAAAAGTGAGGGAATTTGGTGTCCAGTCAGGGAAAAAATTGATAGCAGTAGAATCCTCTCTCGCCCAAAGGGCCCTGTCAGAGCTTTACACACCACCCTTTTGAAAATGGGACTTCTGACTTTCCACAACTACTACAACTTAACAGAATACCGGTTAAATGCGTTTTTCAGAGCAAATTTTTAAAAATTCTGAGCCTTGTTAGAATGTTGTCACTCTGATTGGTCGGGGAAATTTGACTTTGTTCAGCGAATTTTGCTCGGAAAAAGCCGCACGAACCCTGTAAAAGATCGAGTCGATAAGTGTTATACCCTTATATACTCTTAATAAGATGTCAAAGGTTACTCTTGCCATTTAGCATTTGAAAAATTGGAAAGCCCTGACTTAAACGGTAGCTACCTTCTCTAATCTATACGTTCATCTAAGTGAAATTGAGAAAATTTAAGCCCAATGGCTTCAAATCGAGACTACAAGTACATGTACTGTACATCAAAACAATTAAAATTACGGCCATTTTAGTGATTTCTGCACTTTAAAAAATTACGGAATGAAGTCGCCAACCCCCGCTCCCCCACCGTAATGAATAGTAATCTTTTGGCGAACCCCCCTCCCCCCTCATGCCATTACGTAATTTTTGCACGTCCCCTAAGCGCCTGACTATAAAAAATGGCTAAAAATAAAAACAGACGGGTCTCTGATTCGAGCGTAGAGGGCTTCCATTCCCAAGAATTCGGCCAATTCCTGGAAGAGAATCTTGATGGCGATCCGACTGGCCGAGGTCGTGTCATCTTCGTTCAGTTTGATGCAGCTCAACACCTACACAAACACTGCCTCACTCTCACTACACTCCAACCATACATGTAACAGGGGGCTGCCCCTCTCAGCTTAGCCAGACCCCTACTCAGAGACGATTTTTTCCAAGCCCCACCTCCAATTTTTCCGGCAAGTAATCTTTCGAGCAAATTTTTACATTTTTTTCGGACACTAATTGCAAAAATCGCCTGTAAAACAGCACTTTTTAGCTGCATTTGAGCCAAAACTAGCGATTTTTGGCCCAAAAATTGCCATTTTGAGCGTTTTTAGTAACCAAGCCCCCCTAGAATTTGGACACAGACCCCGCTCCCCCTTCGGCGGATGGTCTGTTACACGCATGCTGCAAACTGGTACTGCCTATTAGATTGTTGTACCTATACATGTAACAGGTCATCCGCCGAAGGGGAGGAGGTTGGGGGTCTGGCGCCGGCCGGGGGGGGGGGTTGAGTCCAAATTCTAGGGAGGAAAGTTGGGCATTCAAAAAGTCAAAAAAATTTAGGCTAAAAATCGCTAATTTGGCCTCAAATACAGCTAAAAAGCGCTGTTTTACAGGCGATTTTTGTGTCTGAAATTGTAAAAAATAGCAAAAATTTGCTCAAAAAATTACTTGCCAGAAAAATCGGGAGGGGGTCTGGCTGGCCTAAGTCGCGTGGGGAGGCAGAGGCCCGGACCCCCTGTTATGGTGAATGTTATCACAAATAAAATCGGAACTGAGAACACGCCAGTCGTTTTTGTATTAAAGAGCCGAATTTTTGCATTAACGTTGTTCTAGCGACCGACTTACTAAGAAGTCTAAAACAGTCCGAACTTAACGCCGTTTATTATGGTATCGGTGGTACCACCATTCTGTTCAGATTTCGTACCACATGGTATCAGCACCCATGGCCATGGGTAGGGGAAACATATGGTACCACCACAGTGCGCCAACGTGGGGGTACCATATACGGTACTGGTACCGTATAATGGTGCCACTAGCCTAGGTACCGGAACCGGTTACCATAATATGGCGTCGGTACCACAAACGGCGTTAAGTGCCTGGCCTGAGTGTAAGCATACATGGGGCGGGGGGGTAAGGGGGGTATACCCCCCTCGGTCGGCCATACCCCCCCCCCCCACCCACCCCCCTCCCGAAGGGAGGAAATTTACGCTAATTAAAGGCAAAATTGGCTTTTTTTGGCATTTTTCGGGGGGACCCCCCCCCCCGAGGTCTCAACCCCCCCTCCGGATTTTTCCGGCCCATGTATGATTGTAAGACCGAGAAAGAAAGTCTTACGTCCCAAGCGATGCCGTCCGTGTAGAGGAGGTGGCCGTAGAGACGCATCAGATTTCTCAGTTTGGTCATTTCGAACCGGTGAATGGTGGCGAAGCAGTCCTTGAACATCTGCTCGTACGTCTCCTTGAACTCCTTGCGCAACAGACAGAATCGCTGGAAGGCAACACCAATCAGAGGAAGACAGAGTGGTCGGCAGGTACCTCGATGAGAAGACCAAAAAACCGCTCGTAAGTGCGTTGTTGACAGCAACAATCGACCAACATGTGACACAACTCCGACTGAAACAGTGCACACATTCATAAGTATTATAAATGGCATTGGATTTGCATCTGCCCCAAAAACGGCCGAAACAGCACCTCGTAAGCTTCTGGCATTTCCATCTTCAGCAGTTTATGGGCGGCCTCTTGGAAATCCAACGACGACTGCACAGTTAAATAGACAGTCCGTCGGAAGGCCACCAACTGAGCTTCTGTATTGTCTATTATGGTAGTTTTCTGACCGTCCGCAGCTGCAACAATTAATAAATCTAGCGTAGACAGATACCGTAAAACTTCTAAAAAAGCGGCGCTCCAACAGTGGCGCCCTTTGCGGACAAACGAAAGTATAAACGCGCACGCTCTAAAAAATAGAGCTCCAACGCGCACTACTACTACTATCAACGCTTTGTACGTGTTTCCAATGTAGAATACTGTCCCTTTGAGACAATTTTTTCCATTAAGCTTGCAAACATTAGTCAGACCAAAACTCAAAAAGATTGTTAGTGTTTAAGACAAAAATACCCTGTATTTACAGAAAAAATGAGGGTATTTGAGATGGCCAATGTAGCATTGAAATAGTAAGCGCGCACACTCCAATACTAGCGCCCCAAAAGCAATCACAAAAAATAATAGCGCAGCGCTATTATTAGCAGTTCTACGGGACTGGTATTTTGCTGTAAGTTCATACTGGTTGCGCCGGCCTCCTCATCCTCCTCGGACTCCTCGTCACTGTCTTCGTCCTCGCTGTCACCCAAAATGTCGCTCTTGATCTCGTTGTAGACCTCCTCATTCTTCTCGTACTCTTCGTCCATTTTGAACACGTCTCAATAGTGAGGCAAATAGAATACGCTATGTCCATAAATAGGTTACCCCGATACATGGGCCGGGGGTGACGGGTTTACCCCCTCGGTCGATCACACAACCCGCCGGCCGAGCCCCTCCGAAAATTTTGGCAACCTTTTTTGGGAGAAATTTGGCGACCTGTTTTGGGAAAAACAGAACAAACACCCTCGACTGTTTCATACCCCCTCCATATTTTTGGCACATACCTCCCCCTCCGGATATTTTCCCATGCGTGCCCCCGGCCAATACTGCCCCATCGGCCTAAGATATGTACCTCACTTCCTGAGAGAAAAAGATTTCGCTTTTTAAAGCAAAATAGGTCTTTTTCGGACCTCCCACGAGACGACTTCGAGACCGTTTGGGGTTTTTCCGCCCATGTATGCGATTGTCATAGTCATACATGTACTAGGGGCGTTTGGGGTAGCTGAAAAGGCCAAACATCCCATACATAGGCCGGGGGTGAGTGGAGTTTAACGGGAACTACCAACTTGCGCACAACCGATTTGCGCACACCGATCGCGGGCACACCAACTTGCGCACAACCGATTAGCGCACAACCGGTTTGCGCACAACCGATTTGCGCACAACCGATTAGCGCACAACCGAATTGCGCACAACCGATTAGCGCACAACCGATTAGCGCACAACCGAATTGCGCACAAAACAACCGATTTGCGCACAAAGTAATAGTTGTGTTGTTGTGTGTTGAATGTAGTGTACATACGTTGTAAGGCTATGGTAATGCAGGCTTAATGGTACAGGCATGCTTGTGTAAGCGTTATATGTAAATTTGGTTCGGTCAGCCAAACTGGCATGCATGTAGTCCAGTTTAACATTTGTTCTCTCTTTCTCTCTGATAGCCACTGCAGCGCATTGTTTTATTGAGTTTTATGGCTGAGGTATTTAGCACCACCAAAGACAAGCCGGCACTTGCCTATAATGGCTTTCGGTACCGATTATTCCGAGAATCAGTCCTCCAGGTAAAACTATTAGTTATTTGACCTTAGTTTAAATAAATGTACCTAGTTTAAGGAGAACAAAACGTGGAGATGTTGTGTTAAAGCGTGCAAAGGGTTGTTGAGAACAGAGCCGAGCGTTACCAATTGGGTTTGATCGAGCGCATGGCGTTTCTAAGAGGAATAGGGCACTACTTCGCACAGCCAAAGCGCAATCAGTTATAAAATTTATGTATTATAAATCACTCTGTTATAAATGTATCTGTTATGTAAAATTACTGTTGGTGTCTATGACTATATTGTGCTGCAAAAAAGTAAAAGTGTTTAAGTAAAAAAATTCTGCGCAAATCGGTTGTTTTGTGCGCAATTCGGTTGTGCGCTAATCGGTTGTGCGCAAGTTGGATAGTCCCAGTTTAACCCCTCGCCGCCAATACCCAACCCTCGGTCGTTCATATCCACTTCGCGCCACCCTCCCCTACCGGAGGGAGAAAGTTTTCGATTTTTAGGCGTTTTCTGGACTCTTGTGGAACCCCGCTCAGACTACCTCCACACCACACCCCTCCGGATTTCTGCGCCCATGTATGAAACACCCTCATCCTAGCGGCTCAGACGGTAACTGGGCTAAAATACAGCTAAAATTCGCTGTTTTACAGGCAATTTTTTGTCTGAGAGTTTGTCAGGAGACTCGGGGAATATAATAATAGGGGGTCTGCCCCCACCCAGACATGGGCTAGCATTTCGGGTAGAATCTTCAATTCCTGAGGGGGCTGAGGGGGTAGGAGCGCCTAAGGGGGGGGCTGAGAGGGTGGTAAGCCAAAAAGTCCGATTTTTGGCTAAAATCAAGGTTTTCTGGCTTATTTTTCATTAAAATAAGTTAAAATAAGCTATTCTAAGCTCATTTACACCTAATCCAGGCATATTTTTATCATAATTTTCTTACAAAATTCCTCCAAAAAATTCCTTAGGGGGTAGCGGACGGCTGAGGGGTGTAGGTCAGAGCCTGCCCATGTCTGCCCCCACCCAACTTAGGCCAGAGCCCGCGATCGGGGAACGACGCTAATGAGACGATTTTCCTCTCCCCCTTCAAAATTTTCCAGCAAGAAAATTTTATCACCAAAATTTTGCTTTTCTTTCAGAATTTGTGAGCCTATAAATTGCTAAGATGGCCTGTAAAACAGTGCTTTTTAGCTGTATTAGAGGTCAAACCAACCAATTTTTACGATTTTTAGCCGCAATTGCGATTTAGGGCGTTTTTAGTAGCTTAACCCTTCACAGAATTTCATAACCAACGCCAACAGCTCCCCCATCGGCGCATGACCTGTGGCATGCGCGGCCGGCATGCGCGGCCCTGATACTGTTGCATGGCAAGTATTCAAAAAAGGTACTGAGGTTGTTCTCCGGGTCCTGGGCGTCCTCCAAAGTCAACGTGTGCGTGATCTGATCTGCCTCTTCGATCAGGTCCAACTCGTCCACCAAAGCCGGGTGGGCCTGGAAACAGCTAATTTATGAGACACTGAATCATACATGGGCCGGAAAAATCCGGAGGGGGGTAGGGGGGTTGCAGAGGGGGGGGCCGAAAAAAACCAGAAAACGCCTATTTTGCCTTAAATAAGCGAAAATTTGCTCCCTCCGGGAGGGGGGGTGGGTGGGGGAGGGGGTATGGCCGGCCGAGGGGGAGGGGTATACCCCCTTACCCCCCGGCCCATGTATGTACTAAATAAAGATCTAATCGTTAAATATAAGCTGCCACTTAACGCCATTTATGGTACCGACACCACATCGTACCCCTACCCAAGGCCACGGGTGCCGGTACCATACATGTAACAGGTCATCCGCCGATGGGGGGAGGGGGGTTGGGGGGGGTCTGGCGCCGGCCGGGGGGGTCTGAGCTAAAATTTTGGGGAGGGGGTGGGGCACTAAAAAACGCTCAAAAATCGAAAAAATCGCAATTTTTTGGCTAAGAATTGCCAAAAATCGCTAATTTGGGCTGTAATACAGCTGAAAAGTGCTGTTTTGCAGGCGATTTTGGCAATTTTTGTGTCTAAAATTGTAAAAAATTGCAAAAATTTGCTCGAAAATTCACTTGCCAGAAAAATCGGAGGGGGGTCGGTAAAATAGTCTCGGGGGAGGGGGGCCCCAACTGGGGGGGTCTGGCCTAAGTCGGGTGGGGGGCAGACCCCCCCTGTTACATGTATGGCCGGTACCATGGTATGGCATCTGAACTGAGTGGTACCATATTAATGTTATCGGTACATACAGGTACCAATGTCAAGGTAGGGGTACCATGTAAGGTGCTACTAGTCTAGGTACCGGCATTAAGTGAAGACTGAAGTAACCTACACTGAACATGTCCTTTCTGACGTGGAAGAGCACTTCGATCATGTACTGGACGCGTTTGTCGATACCCGAGTCTGCGTCGTGTAAAATCGCTCTGAGACGGTCGAAGATAGCTGAAGTGAAGTGTGGGTTTAGCTAAATCTTCCAATACCGGTTTCCACCTTTGTTTGCAGTGCCACTTTTGAAATACTACTGTGTCGCTGATTTCTCCCTGAGCCGCCGACCATGCACACGTATGTATGAATTTCATGCATGGAAAAAAATTTGAAAAAAATCGAAATGAAAAATTTTCATAAAAAAGCTCGTTTGACCTTCAAAAAAATTTTAAAGACGATCGAATATCGCCAACAAAAAGCTACGCAGAAGGAAAATAAATTTCACGACAGACAGACAGCCAAAGCTCCAATAGAGAGAGTCGACTGAAAAATTAGAATTAAAATCTGAACTAACCATTCATTCCTCTGGGAGTGACGTCGGTCAGCTTCTGTCCGCATTCTTTCAGAAAGGCAATCGCCACTTCAACTGAGTCGTCGGTGGGATTTTCGAGCAGTAGAGTCAGAATTTCCAGCGCAAGCAATTCGTGCACCTGACACAAGCAAACAGTTCTACTTTATTTTCTTTATAAAAGGCTGCCACTAAACGCCGTTTATGGTACCCTAGCCTGGGTACCGGTACCATATAGGTGTCATTACCATAAACGGCGTTAAGTGCCAGTCTATTTAAGCAAGAGTTTGTACAACAGTCAGCAATTTCTGCCACTACAGTCAGATCTAGACTTAGGTTCTTGGCTTTCACCCGGACGGGAAGCCATTTTTTGGTTGAAAAAACGACGCATACTAAATTAACTACTTACCACTTGCTGATTAACGAGGTGGGCCAAGAATTTGGAGGCGGTGATGGCGGTGGCTTTGTCGTTGCGTCGGAAGGAGCGCTTGAACTGAATCACCAGACGACGCAGGATCAGATTGCCGATGTGCGGAAACTAAACCACCATCTCTCCTACACTTAACGAAAGATAGAGGATGCGAGTTTTTGGGAGAATATGCAAATTAACCTAGCTACTTAGGCCTGTTCCCAGTTCCGACTTTATGTAATAAACAGACAGGAATATTATACATATGGTTTATTATTATACAATAAGAGCTACGTAACAATGCTCAATGCGCAGGCTTAGGGTCCAGGCTCTGGTTTAGGCTTAGGTTTCTGATTGGGCTTAGGGGTTAGGTTTAGGTTCAGGCTTAGGCTTTTGAGTTAGGTTTACGCTCAGGCTTAGGTTCAGGGTTAGACTAAATTCTAATACAGCGAAAATGAAAAGTGGGAACTGCACACAAACCGGTACTTAGTCATTGAGACAAAGAAGAGGTTGCGTAAGTAGACTAAAGACGTACTTTAGAGTTGATGACGGCTACCACAGCCGCATAGACGTGACTGT
The DNA here is from genome assembly GCA_030248155.1 of Sabatieria punctata. Classification (NCBI taxonomy): domain Eukaryota; kingdom Metazoa; phylum Nematoda; class Chromadorea; order Araeolaimida; family Comesomatidae; genus Sabatieria; species Sabatieria punctata. The sequence continues at coordinate 32,866 of JASANB010000374.1, forward strand.
AAGTGGGCGAGAATGTCTGCGCTTGCATGACCGAACGGGCCAGTAGACCTCTAAACACAGAGACATAATATTCTGCGCTGGCTTGGTAGCAGACAGACAGTGACTGACTTTCCGCGAATGATATTCTCCTTCATCAAGTCCCTCACCACCGAAGCCAAATTTCCCACATTGACGCGATTGACCAGACCGTGGATGCGTTTCTTTATCCTCTCCCAGGCAATTCTTTGGAACTGCTCACTAAATAACACACCGCACTATTTCCAATCTTTTCAAAACTGTTCTGGGGCTTTCAACTTAGAGCTCTGACTATTTATGGAGAGATGTTCAGGGTGGCCCCATTTATCTACCCAGGTTCCGTCCTCCTGTAACTTTTGCGTTCGTCAATCAAGTTCTCTGAAATTTTGACACAACTGCCACACAAACAACTTAGGAATATTTACTGTCACAATTTTGGCCAAGTCTGTCGCTTCAACCCCTAGAGTAGGTGGACTACTTTGGGTGGGAAAACCGACTTTTTTCCCGTCTTACTCTCTAGCAGTACGATGACGTATAAAAATGCCCGTTTCACAGAAGTGTCTAAATTTAAGGGCTATCCAGCGCATCAAACCATTTTGTGCAGATCTTCATGGTGCGCGAGTAATGCGCCTGTCTTTCGCCTCCAGTAACGCGTTTTTGCGCAAGAAAGTTGACCCAATTTGGGTCGTTTTGAGCCCCACACGCGGCGGCCATTTTCGTTAGTATAAAGCGTTTTTCTTGTGGTAAAAAAGTGATAAAACGGTCAATTTTGATCAAATTAAGTCTTTCAACACAAGGTTTTATTAATTATCTCTTGTTAGGAGCACGGTGGGCACGTTAAGAATGACTAATTCTTCAATTAAAAAAACCGGTTTGTTCCGGTTTCCTCCTTTCCGGTTTATCGGGCTATATGTTAATCGGTTGTCCAAATTCTAGAGCTATCTAATGGTATGAACCACTTACTCCAGCTACTAAACAAAATGGAGAAACGGCTTTCTGTTTGGCTACTTTAAGGCGTGAAAATGGACCCTGTTTGTGTCATATCTGGTTTTTTGTATCTAAGCCGTTTCTAAGTAGTGTAAACAGTTATATCTTATCAGAAACCTATAAAACGGATAAATATTCAATTTTTCCTGCCTGCAATTCAATTCCATGCGTGGGGGTAAGTGGGTCACTCCCCTCTGTCTTTCATCCCCGCTTTCCGGCAGGCCGTACCCCCTACGAAAGTTTGCCGACCTTTTTTGGGAAAGTAAAAAATTTTCGGTCACACTCCCCTCGGCGGCCCCATACCCCCCTCCGAAAATCCAGCGACCTTTTTTAGGGAAAGTGTTTTTTATTGGTGCCACCAGCCTAAGTACCGGTACTTTATGGTGCCAGTACCATAAACGGCGTTAGTGCCTGACTGTTAGAGTAATCTCACCTGCCCTTGTCAGCGATTTGTTCCTCCATCATTTTAAGCTTGGCAGGGGGAATGTAAGCGCCACCAGCGCGCGTCATAAAGGGTTTATTTCTTTTCCGTTTCTTAGCTTCGCTCTTCTCAGCTTCTCCTTCTGCTCCGCCTGTTTGGCTGGGAGAGGCCGAGCGACGGCGAGACCGCTTCGACCCTCTTCTTCGCTTGCTTCCGCTGCCCGGCGAGCG
>JASANB010000377.1:0-139796 GCA_030248155.1 Sabatieria punctata
TCCAACCATGAATCTCAACTGATTTGAATGAATCCTGTTTTGAATGAGAGCATGAGATTCTTCAAAGATTGGTGCAATTTTTATTGAGATTCACTGCTTAGTTCTTGAGATATTTGCTTTCTAAGCCGAAACAGATTTTGGCAAAGAACAAGAGCTATTCCGTTGCACTTCATAATAAAGCAGATCTCTACTGCCTAGGGCTAATGACATTTTACTGTTGAAGTGAACCGAGTTTGTGTGTCACCAGTAAAGCCTCCAATAGCCCTCAGCAGTAGCAGGAATCCGTTGTATTACAAAGTGCAGCGGAATAATAAAAAATCCATCTTGTTCACTGCCAAAATCACTGTTTTGAATTTGAGGGTGAATATCTCAGGAACTAAGCAGAGTACATTAATAAACGTTACATCAATCTTTCGAGAATTTATTTATCTTTGATTTAAAAACGGACTCATTGAAATCCGTTGAGACTTGCGGTTGCTACAGCGAAAAATCTGCTGGGTTGTTTTTTTTTGGCACACCCTGTACATATATAAATTGACTGTTGATGCAATATTCAATATACATATACAAACAGACTTGATATACAAACGGTTTGTATATTTTCATTTGTATATTTTTGCAGTAAGTAGTTTAGCAAATTTTGGCCTCTTTCGTACGGTAATTGAGATATTTTTCCAGTTTCTTCGGGTGTTTTTGTTTTATTTAGCCTATGTCTTAAACTTTTCCAGAAGAATTTGTTAAATTGGCGGTTTAGCCACGTCTGCATTAAGACCAAATATTATTCATCTTCGTGTTAGAAGTATTTCGCAATTAGTTTTGCTGTTTGAAACGAAAAAATGGAATAGTATGTAGGCACGCTCGCTCAACGACGAAATTGATAATCGAATCCCGCACGTTTTCCTTTTCGTTTCATCCCAGTTTTAAACGTGTTATTATTTTTTCAGATAAACGCGTTCATCCATTCTCCCTATGATGTGTAATAACGATTTCAGGGGCTATTTCTGCTTAAAACTATACCTACAGTGTATGTACGAGCCTAGTAGGCCTGAATCGAATACTAAAGCCAGAACCTAAGCCTTAACATACCTGTTAACCAAAAATATGGGGTTTACCTAAAGCGTAAGTTTGAATTTGTTGCTAGCATTTGTATTACATACTTAAAGATTTTCGACCACCGGTGACTTACCCACACCGCCCAAAAATTTTCTTGATATTACAGATCCTAAAAAGCCTGAGTTTTAGCAACAACATAAATTTTAGCTGGTAAAAATCTTAGACTGAGGGCAGTATCACTTAATAGAGTTCGCACCGGTTGGGAGAACTGCCTGAAATCTGAATACACTCAAGCAATTTGAGAATATTTCATGTTGGCTAGCCCTACAATGCCCTACCATATGACAATGACACTCGTCATGGTACCCTTAACCCACCTGGTTTGTCGAAATCATGCTTTCCAGCAAAAAAAATTATAAATATTCTCAATATACAAATATACAAAAAATATGCAATATTGAAATTTTGTTTGTATATGTATATATACATATACATATACAAACTAATGTGCATTTGTATATATACATATACATATACAAACGAAGTAGGCACATACAGTATGTGCCCACGTTAGTACCGACCTACGTATGTACGTTGTAGGGTAGTGGCACCATATACGGTATCCCACATTCGGCCACTGTGGTGGTACCATATAAGGTGCCGGTACCGGCACCATATATTGCATCCCTACCTTGGCATTGGTATCTGTACCGGTACCGTATGGTACCACTACGTTCAGATTTCGCACCCTATAGAGTAGTGGTACCATGGTACCGGAAGCCATGGCCACGAGTAGGGGTACCATATATGGTGCCACTAGCCTAGGTACTGGTACCATAAACGGCGTTAAGTAAGAATTGTAAAGGTTTTAGAACGGCTAAAAACTAGTCAATTTATTAAGGGCCGCATGTGCTTAGTTCTTGCTACCTTTTGCGCATAACTTTAACCTTGAATGAAGTAGAACGCACAACTTTAAAACCACACCCGTCCTTCCTACCGAAAAGGATCCTCAAAAATTTCATCACAGTCAAACGGACAAGTTCGGAAATGTCAAACTTTGACTACTACAGGGTGTACCGCGGTAAGTGTTACATGTTTAATCTATAGCGTTGCGCCACTATGTGAACGGAATTCAAGTTAAATACAGACACGCTTGCAGAACTCAAAACCACTCACTTTGAGCCACTTCCCAACCCTTATCCTCTATTATCTTTTTTGCTGAGCTCGCTGGCGTTGCAATTCCAGTTTAGCCAGAATAACGTTTGAAAATCAGGAAATCGCACAGAATACATACTGTACATATTTCAGCTAAGTGAAATTTTTACATTTTTAAGAGCAACGGACATGTATAGCTGAAAATTGGCAGGCTTCTCCAAACGTTGTTATTACATTTATGTGAAATTTGGTTGATTTCGTTCAGATAGTGGCTGGCTACTGTTGTTTAATACCGGATTTTTCAAATGCGTATGCGTATGCGTATGCGTATACGCATTCCAATTACAAATGCGTATGAGTTTGCGTATACGCATTGCAAAAACCAATGCGTATTTTGCGTAATGCGTATGCGTAATGCGTAATCTCAGAAACAATCAGAAATTTCTCTGAACGGCTTGTTTGTCTCCACAGTGCGTTGTTTAGGTATCCAATAATCAAATTCCTGCCTTGAAATGAATTGCAACGCAATTTTTTTAGCAAATTTTGGAGATTCTTTTTCAATTTCAGAAACAAAAATTGCCAAAATTGCCTGAAAAACAGCACTTTTAGCTGCATGAGCCCAAATTTCAAAGGAAATCCGAAGGTGCTGGGTTCGATTCCCAGCTACGCCCTTGCACATGCCTAACGTTTTCACCTTCTTCTTTCTATTTAGCGATTTTTAACGATTTTTAGCCGAAATATTGCGATTTTTGAGCTTTTTTAGTGCTCAGCCCCTCCCTAGAATTTGGGCTCAAACCCCTCCGGCCTTCGACCAGCGCCAGACCCCCCAGCCCCCTCCCTATTCGGCAGATGACCTGTTACATGTATGGTATGTACTGTACGTATGTTTTCAACAGGCAAAAGATTTTATGCGCTTTCCTCCAAAAAATCAGTCGAATGCTCATTTCCTGAAGAGGTCTAATAGCAATCAAATTTACAATAAACATACGCAGTGGAAGCAAAGCACAAACAGATAACCTGCCAATGCAACACAACTCATGTCTCCCAAAACCGTGGAAACTCTAAATTCACGGTTTTGTCGCTAATTTCCTTTCCTGTTAAATCTTGCCTTCTTTTTAAATATTAGCAAGCCCAGCTTAGTTAAAGCTTTAAATGCCTCAGAAAATTTCTGGTGCCCTCACCTCACACTAAAAACTATGAAGAATGACCATTCGGTAACAATCTGAACTAAATATTTGCAAGACATTCGAAAATGTAGCTATTTTTCAGACCCAATACGCATTACGCAAAATTATGCAAACTTTTGACAGAATGCGTAATAATATTGCGTAATGAAATTCAAATGCGTATGCGTATGCGTATGCGTATACGCATTCTGAAATGCAATGCGTACTTTGCGTAATGATATGCGTAATGCGTATACGCATGCAACAGTAATAGTGGCGCGCTGCTAACGATCAAAGTTTGGAACAGTTATACAGTGTGGGACACCCTGTACAGTATGCAGACATGAGCAAAGGCGGGTTGAGGAGGTTGGCCTCCCTCAGACTCTGACCTACCCCCCTTCAGGCCGCCGCTACCCCTCCCACTCCCCTCTTTCTCTATTATCGCAGGAATTTTTGGCTCGTAATGCAGTTGGTAGCTGAAAGATTAACGCAATGCCTGCATTTGGACTTAAGCGTTGTTACACAGTTGGTTTCTGTCTGGTTTTATCTGTGCACGCGCCCTTGTTTGTTCGCAAGAATGCTTCACAAAGATGCGGCTGTTCGGAGCTGCGTTTGTTAAAAATGGTTATATAATACGTAGTTATTTTATTACCTTATTTGTGGTTTTTATCATATTAATATTGGGATCTGTCTGCTATTATGGTCGCCACAGACTCACAGAGAGTTAGACGAACTGATGAATGCCGGCAGAGACAATGTTAATGTTGACTAGATGACTGACTGCCTTGTCCAAAATGAGGAAACTGAACAAGTCCATAACGCTGACGCTTCTACTTAAGAGTATAGACTGATATTATTGCTCAGACCAGCCTGCTGTTCCTGTAACTTCGGCTGAAGCTGAGCGTTCCTTCAGCATACTCAAACACGCCAAGTACGATCGGTACTCTAGATTGACTCCAAAAAGTCGACGCTATAATTCGGGTAAGCATGAATGGGCCAGAGCCAACGGAATTCAATACAGTACGTTCTGCCAAAGAGTGGGCTCGCTCTGGAAACTGTTGTCAGACAGTAAAGAAAAGCAACCAAAAAAGGAAATTCTTGGAGCCGCAGCAGATCGAGAGTTTGATGAAGGATTTACATGCGAAGAAGAAAACAAATTGAAAGGGAAAGTGATACACCGCCCTGGTGCGATTATTTTCTAACATGTGCTATTTAAAAATAAACGTAATATTTGTAAGAATATCCCACCTGTCAGCCCCCTCAGGAACTGAAAATTATACCCCTCAGCCGAAATACCAGCCTATGTCTGACAGTCTGTACGCGCGGCAAAGCAAAACTGCCGGACAGTTTAAAATGCTCCAAAGCTTACGAAACATAACAAAAATATTTCTTACAGGAGGTTTTCTTAATCATTCTCTGGAAAAACGCTTCCACGCTTAAATTTAAAGGAGGGACTTGGGATCTGATTCCTTCTACGGTCTATAGAATTCTGTTTGCTCGACAAGATGTACATAGCTAGGGAGGAGTGCAGAGAGAAGGTTGCGTGCTGTGCTGGTGGTGGCGGATGTGCGAGTGAGTGAGGAGCTCATCTGCGGAGTGTCGCTTGGGTGGCTGTCAGGTCGGAGCCGGACCATAACTCAAGGGGCGCCGCTTGATATTTGATTAATGGCAATAACTAATGGAAAGTCTGTTTCTATGTGGGTTTCATGGTAAGCGCCCAATGATTGATGATCGCTTCAAGCGCCGCTTTCAGCAGTCACCAAAGATCAATTTGGGCCACTGACATCGAGTTGGCTCCGGCTGCTGCGGCCAGCCGATCAAACTGAGCGCCGTTGTCGGACATCAATTAGACTAAATACTTTGCTATGATTAGTGCCGATCCGGCCTTCTGCCATTTATCTCGCACATACACAAAATACGATCAGGCTTTACTATCAACCGAGTTTGTTTTGAGCACAGGACTTGCCACCGCCTTCTTCACTAATTCTTCCATCTTCAGCAACACACTGTTACCGTAGTCCTCCGTCTTCTCCCCTTTCGGCGACGCCAACGGCGAGTCCCCGCCCGCACTGGTCGACGGAGAGGCGCTGGACTCGGACCTCCGCGGCGACTGCAACTTGGTGCTGCCGTTGCCCATTATCACCTGCACGAAGTTCATGTTCTCCACCGGGTTGTGCATGTCGTGCGTCTCGGCAAAGTGCTGGTGCACGGCAGCAGAGAATGGAGACGAGCACATCAGACAATAGTACATCATCCGTTCCGAGTACTTCAGCTTCAGCTTCATCTGTCTCATCTTCTGCCGCGCGTACTGCAACGACCAGCTGAAAAGCCGACTATCTTCTGTGCGCCAGTCTCAACACAACCCACCTGTAATGCTTGGGGACGTTAGCGAAGTGCTGGGTGTCGCCCATGTGCTTTACCAGCTGGTCCATCGTCTGAAAGCTGCTCTGGCACTGCAGACAGGTGAAGATTTGCTTCGCCTCGTTCATGCGTTTCAGTTCGGCGCTCTCCTCTTTCTTCATATACTTCCACCACAGCTCTTGCATAGAGAGACCTTGATTGTTCGCACTCAGATCGTGCACCTGTGGTGACGGCACAGGGGCGCACGGTCCGCTGGATGCTAAGGCACTCGGAGCCGACTTGCGGCCGACTTTGCTGACCAGTTGAGAGAGTTGCAGCAAGGAACTGGCGTTCTTTACCGGCGCCACAGCCACCTCTGCCAGTGGACTGACTGGGCCGTGACAGGGCGGCGTGGTGGACATAGATCGGACCGAGTTGTTGCAGCTGCTGCCGCTGGCGCACGGCTCTTGCTCCAGCAGACGACGACGCTTGACTGTAAGGTCGAGAGCTTGCTCGGGCGCGCCCTCATCTGCCTTCGATTCGCAATCTGCAAAGAGGCATGAATGTTGAGGTAGCGGTATGCTTTGTAGTGCGCCGCCGACGGGGTTTTACGGGCGCCTGAAGTGGACGATCGGTTTTACGAGTCGCACACTGATTTATGGCAGCACAACTGGCTGCAGCACTGTATCGAGTGTGTTTTTCGTCAACTGCAAACTGTCACGTGTTGGCATCAGATCAGCGATGATAGATGGCTGTCATGTGCGGTGGCACACAAAATGGGTCATACGCAACGCTTGGCGCCCCCTCCACTATTCTCTTGCGCAGACAACGCTGCTATAGCTGGTGCGAGCTGCGCTTCCTGCCCGACCGCATCAATCAATCACTCGGCCTGCCGCATCCATCTGACACTCTCTCCCGGCAGCTAGCGGGGTCGGTCCCTCGGTCGGCCTGCCGAGGCGGCTGGGTTATGAACGTGTAGGTTCTTCGCTTGGAAAAGTGGCATGCCATTATCCAAGATTAATGAGTGTCAGTTGAAGATCAATCAAGCGGCACTGGCCATCAATCATTCAAAATCTGACATGAGCATATTTCCCTTCAAACAAACCGCCGAGCCGAGAAGAAATCAGCCGATTGACTGAGAGCTCGCCGGCCGACCAGACAGCCGTTGCTCCGACGGCCCACCTCCCAGCCGCTACAAAAGGGCGCACAGTGAACGTCCCCGGCCTACACGCGGCACGCATATTGTGCTAATTCGCACTTTAGCTGTCAGGGGAGATTGGCTGAAGCAATTTGGATTGACAAGTGCCCGCTCGCCGCTGTCTCTGACACACCGACACAGCGCAGACCGGCCAGCTGTGATTGATCCCTCTGACAACGACAACACTAGCGGCTGGCTGCAAGCAACCGATAAACAGCGATGCCACACAAACGCCCTGCCACTGCAATCAAACGGAGCCCGTTGACAAGTGCTAATCTAATGCGACAGCACGGGATACAGGCATTGAAGAAACGATACAACATGACAGGCTCAATGAAAGTGCCTAATGCACCTCAACCATCACACACAACCAAACCCACCGCCCTCAAAGAAAGTGCACAATTTTCCTATCAGCCCTCTAATCGGAAATAGTCGCTCCAACACATAAGTACTGTACCGCAACAGCAACACTGCATCTGGCTTTCGAAACCAGACGCATGCGACAGAAACAAAACCGATCGGGTAAACACTGACTTTTTGCTGAATTGAGATTTGAGTGGTTTCAGTCAGCACAGCCTTCACACAGCATACCTGTCATGACCACAAACTTTGTCTACCGCAACTGTTTCGAGGTCGGAAACACAGTACAGTACACTTTAATTGTGGGCCTGCTGGTTGAAGCACAAACCACCAAAGTACACGGACAGAGGCATATAGACCAGCACTTACCGTCTGAAGCAGAAGTGGCATCCCGTCGTTGAGGTCTCAGCTGTTTGCGTCTTGGCATGAGTGACGTTTCAGTACCAATTTGCTGACCGCAACTGCTACAGACCGACAGCACACCAAAATCTATTTTAGCGCCTGTAATTCGGTGATTAGATAGACAACTGCCGCTCCCAGCAGACACCTCACACTCTACTCTCAAGCTGATACTGAACATCTTTCTGATAACCTACTACGGTATACTTTTAATTGCCGGCTCTCTACCCCCACACCAACTACCTTCATCTGTGTGCTGCCTTCTTATCTTTTTAATCTAGACCCTCGGCTTAATCTGGTTGGGTCGGTCGGTCCGGTGGTGTGGGGAAAGAGCCGCAAACCTTATTTTTTCAACGACCGACCGAGCCAAAAAATAAAGTGGAGTGGAGGAGGAAGAAATAACGCTGTCATACACGGTCTGATTAACCGCTACCACCAACTACACCTTCATCCTTCTCACCCAACCAAGTTGTAGCTACTCGTAGTCGTAACCTAGTTAACTCGGCATTCCTGCAGTTTACCTACCTAAAATGGTACAGTGCCCGTGTACCGTATCCTTGGTGTGGAAACGTTTCCTGAGCATCAATGGACTGCAAAAATGGTAAGTAACGGTTACTGTAACTACCGTATCTCGGGTTACGGTATTTTCAAACAACATCGGTCAGATCAGCAGCAGTGTGGAAACCAGGAACCGATCCCAAACATAAATTAATGTTTTTAATTATCATAATTAACTATAATTTAACAGGTTCTATCGATGAATATCGATTATCGATTATTTTTTTGGCAAAATTCCAAAATTTCAAAATCGTCCAAAATGGGCATGTCATATATCATTTGAAAGCCCTTCGCCTGGCGAGTCTAATTATCACTAAATCAGCACAGGGAACGCCCCGGGGGGCTGTTTTGCCAAATATAAAAGTACCCCTAGAGACGCATCAGTAAAGGCACACTCCGGAGGGCCTGTTTTCCAAATATAAAAATGCCCCTAGAGGGACGCCTCAGTATAGGCACGCTCCGGTGGGCCTGTTTTCCAAATATAAAAATACCCCTCGGGGACGCATCAGTATAGGGTACGCTCCGGAGGGCCTGTTTTCCAAATATAAAAATACCCCTAGGGGAACGCATCAGTATAGGGTACGCTCCGGAGGGCCTGTTTTCCAAAAAATATCCCTAGAGACATATCATCAGTATGGCTATGGGCACGCTAAAGAGGGCCTGTTTTTAGCATTGTTAGCATGGCATGATGAATTTTAGCAAAAACCGTAATACGGGATACGGTAATTACAGTAATCGTTCCGAAAGGGTGTTCAATCGATTCACCATGTCCGAAAACCCCTCTTCCAACGAAAACCCGGTTAAAATCTGTTGAGAAACAAGCGAAGTAGAGTGATTTTTGAAAATACCGTAACCCGGGATACGGTGGGTACAGTACCCCGTACTTACCATTTTTGCAGTCCATTGATGCTCAGGAAACGTTTCCACACCAAGGATACGGTACACGGGCACTGTATGATTTTAGGTAGGTAAACTGCAGGAATGCCGTTAACTCTTTAACAACACAAAAGGCCCAGGCGAAGAAATTTGTTTTTACCGAAATTAGCCAGGGCCTGTTGTTATGTTAGCCAGCCCACCCGATACGAAACGAAGTTTGGTTTGCTGCAAACAAACAAACGGCGTTTCGGACGGTTGTCAAACTTCGTCTGGGCCTGCTGGTTGGTGGCATATCTTGTAGTAAGAAAGAAGAGTTAGGTAATTCTCTACTTACTAAAAAACTGCTAAACAGGTGTAGTTAGTAGAAAGGTTTCCCGATTGGTTGTGATGGACGTGTATGACGGAGGAGAACAAAATAAAACGTTTGCACTGCAGGCATCATTTATGTAATGTAATGTCGGAAGGATGATTATGATGGAGCAAACTGCTACTGAAGGTACTCATTTTATGGTTTGTAGGTACTTATGTTGTCTGCTGTTACAGTCGGGCACTTAACGCCGTTTATGGTACTGGCACCATATATGGTCGGTACCTAGACTAGTGGCTCGTAGGTTATCTCACGTTCGGGGACTGTAGTGGCTGGTGGTACCGTATATGGTACCCCTACCCATGACCAGACAAGGGCAAAGGGGGGTTGGCCCCCCTCAGGCTCTGACCTACACCCCTCAGGGGCCGCTACCACCCTCAGGAGTTTTTTGGCTCTTAATGCAGTTTGGTAGCTGTAACATTAACGTTATGCCTGCATATCGACTTAAGCCGTTGTTGCGTAGCTGGTTTCTGTCTGGTTCTATCTGCCCACGCGCCCTTGTTTCTTCGCAAGAATGCTTCACAAAATATCACAAACTCTGATCGGAGCTGCGTTTTTTCAAAAATGGTTTTATAGTACGTCGTTACTACCTTATTTGTGGTTTTTATCATGTTAATATTGGGACTCGCTCAGCTATTATGGTCGCCACCCACTGTAGTTTGCAATTTCTATTCTTTCTGGAAGGGAGTTAGACAGACTGCTGAATATGAAGAAGAAACCGAATTGGAAAGGAAAGTGATACACCATCGTAGTGCGATTATTTTCTAACATGTGTTATTTTAAAAATAAACGTATTATTTGCAAGAATAAGCACTAAATTTTATGAAAAATAGTACAAAACGGTTTTGCACACGGCAAAACAAAAATGCCTTATTTTGCGGAAGATAGAATTTTTAAGCTCCCCCTCAGGATTTGAAAATTCTACCTCCGATCAGCCGAAATGCTATCCCATGTCTGCCCATGACCATGGGTGCCGGTACCATGTATGGTACGAAATCTGAACGAAGCGGTACCGGTTTGTGGTACCGCTACCAGTGCCAATGCCAAGGTAGGGGTACCTTTTATATGGTACCACTGCAGGCCCGAACGTGGGGCCACCATATATGGTACCGGTACCAGTATCGGAACAATATATGGCGCCACTAGCCTAGGTGCCAGTACCGTAAGTAACCTGACTGTGTTAGTGTTTCGTTCTGATGTTTGTTTGCTTTTTTGTTAGATTGCCTGCTTTTAAACTTATGTTCATTTATGTTTTGTGCTGTTATACAAACTTGATTCTTAATCTTAGGTCAGGATACAACTCCTTAGAATCTGTCAGCAAATTTCAGGAACTCAATAACGCGAGGCACCGCTGAGTTGAACGGTAATCCAAACCCACATAAGCTAACTGATACTCGTACTTTCAGAACTTCGGAGTAACTGTACCTTATTTCGGTCAGTCGCTACAAAACCATGGAAAAATTTAAAAACACGTACATGCGATCCGGATTTTTCTGAACCCTTTTGGATCCGATCGGAATCGGAACTCAAGCACAGTTTCTAATCGGAATTTTTTCCGAATTCAGAACTTTTCCAAAGTCGTTAATGCATGGATACCCTTTATAATTCTATCTCAAACCTATCTCATCTCAGCAGTAGTAACGTTTGCATTAAAATCGCAACTATCAATAACTGTAATTGAAAGCACGCAAGTTGAATAGAAAACAACAATTATTCAACGCTCTCTTGCTTTATGTCGCTTCTGTCCCTTTCCCATACATGTACTAAGGGGTTTTGTAGGGGTTTCCCTCCGATAGAACGGCCAACCGCTCACTCCTCCCCACCCCCTCACCGGCCCGGACCTGTTACATGTATCCCCTTCCGAAATCTGTTTTGCCACTTTAAACGTTCTTTCATTTGCAACAGTAGTACGTATGGAGCCTATGGGAGGTGATAGGTGATTGCGAATCGAGTTTAGTGCTTTCGCTCCTATTAAGTTTACGTAGGCTTTTAGACGTACTTCTATGCTTCTTTTTGGCTGTTAACGCCAAATTGGTAGACATGCAATTGATCGTTCTCTGGACTAAGTCTGTCTCGTACGAAGTGCTACAGAGCTCTGATTTCAGATTTGAAAGCGTTCGAACGGCGTCTGACTGAAATAATCGGTCATCTGCAGCCGGCTGCGAGCAGATGGCGAGGTACATGTAGGTGTGTTTGCAAGCAGTCACTGGCTGTACGGCTGTTTAGTGCTGTTGGTGGTGACGTCTGTCTGCACCGGAATTGGCGCTTACCAATGGATCAGTGACCCTCGCACAGTCGAGGTACACATTTTTTATATACCTACGTGTATATTATCTTTTTTCTAGGTGGGCTTTGTGGAGTCGCTTCGAAATCACCTCTTTTTTGCTGTCAGCCTCTCTATTTTGCTCTTGCTGTTTGTTTGTGGCATACACAAGAGAGTAGTCAAACCAAGCATGTATGTGCATCTGTCAGCGTCATTGCTCAAAACAATTTTCTTTTAGCATAGCTTCGAGATGTCGTCAGGCTCTGGTGGACTTCAACATGTCTTGCGATGATGTAAGACTCTAACCAATAACTAGGAATTTCTCACATACAATATGTGCTACCGGTGCAACTTATGTTAGACCATTGTAAGGTATCCCTTAAGCTGAGTCAGTCATGCATGACAAGGCCCATACATATACTAGTGGAGTGGGGTTTGGGGGCTTATCCCTAGCTAGAAAGGCAAAACTCCCCCTCACCCCTGACCCAAACTACAAGTACAAGTGGCTCCAGTACTAACAAACTGACTCAGAAATCACTATTTTTAGCTTAAAAATCGCCTTAAAGCCTTTGGAAACCGATTTTGGCGTTTCTGCTACTGATATTTTAGAGGAGAATTGGTGTTTATGGAAGCCTTTTTATCGTTTTTGCTTGTTTTTAGCTCTAAAACGCTATTTGGCGGCTTAAGAGGCAGTCTCTGAACTAATAGGGTCTTTGCCCTATTCAGACCCGAAAATTAAAAGTTGGTCGTGGAGCGGTGAAAGTTGGCACACTATACATATTGATAAGTTATCAATGACCTGCAAATAATTTCCAAATTTGATGCTTCAGTCCTGAGCTAGAGCCCTCTGAAAATCGGCTCGCTTAACTATGGGATCAAAATTTTCAACTCAAGTTTCTGGATTACTAATCAGACTTAATAGCTAGAAATTGCTCTCTAAACAATTCATTCAAGCTACCGTGACAATCTTTGATAGAATTTCATTTTTTCACGAAAACGATTTTTCGACCCCTTTTTGAGGGCACAACTCAGCTGGGACCTCCTGAACCGTTCTTTCTATTTTATATTGTTGTAGCGCTATGTCTTAGCTACACGCTAGTATAAAATAGCTAATATAATAAAATGGGCTCCGGGATGGTAAACACTGCGATTTGCGTTTAAAGATAAATCTTTGAAAGTTATAAAATTTAATAGTAGACATTTTAAGCAAAAGCTTGATTTTTAATTTTTGAACGCAAATATCTGTGCATACATGTAACAGGTCATCCGCCGATGGGGGTTGGGGGGGTCTGGCGCCGACCGGGGGGGGTCTGAGCCAAAAATTTTAGGAGGGGGGATAGGGCACTAAAATCGCACTAACGCTCAAAATCGAAAAAATCGCAATTTTTGGGCTAAAAATCGCTAATTTGAGCTGAAATACAGCTAAAAAGTGCTGTTTTACAGGCGATTTTGGCAATTTTTGTGTCTGAAATTGTAAAAAATTGCAAAAATTTGCTCAAAAATTTACTTGCCAGAAAAATCGGAGGGGGGTCGGCGAAATCGTCTCGGGGGGGGGGGGGTCCCCATCCGGGGGGTCTGGCCTAAGTCGGGTGGGGGGCAGACCCCCCTGTTACATGTATGCCGGCGTGTAACTAAGACAAAGCTCTTATTTGATTATAGGGGGCGGGATAGGAATACCCCTAGCGTTAGCCGCCCATGGGCCCACCACGCAAAGACATAGCTCTACAATAAATGAAAAGAGCGGTCCAGGGGGGGCCGAGCCGAGATATGCCCCACGAAAGGGGGTAGAAAAATTATTTTTCACTAAAAATTGAATTCGACTGTTCATTGTTGAAGTACTCTAAAAGTTGTGTAAAAGCCCAATTTTTAAGTCCAAAGTCTCATTAGTGCAATAGAAATTTTATTTGGAAAAGTTAGTCCCATAGTTAGGCGAGCCGATTTTCAGAGGGCATCTCAGGACTCAAGCGTCAAATGTGGAAATCATTTGCAGATGATTGATAACTGATCAATATTAAGAGTCGTTCTCTGGTCAGATCGCGTTTTGCTCCTTTGCCCTATTCAGACCCAAAATTGAAACTTTGAGCTAGAGAGCTGTAAGTTGGTACACTAATAGATACTTATGAGTTATCTTTCAGCTTTAAAGGATTAATGGATCTGACGCTCCTGTCCTGAGATATAGCCTTCCGAAAATCGGTCTGCTTAACTATGGGACCAAAATTTCAAACTCGAATTTCTCGCTTCATACTCGGAATTCGGACCTAAAAATTGGGGGTTTTAGAGTACTTTTAGACTGCTTTAAGAAACTTTCGTCAAATTTTCGTTTTCAAAAAAAATATTTTTTCGCCCCCTTTGCGCCCTCCTAGCTCGTCTGGAACCCCCCAACCCAGTTTTTTTTTATTTCAGAAAAATGTTGCGCTATCAATTACCTACCGTTTGGTGTGAAGCATTGTTTGCTCAGACCCGAAGAACGTGAGAAAATTGAGGTCAAACATGTCCCGGTCGCAAAACCCGCACTTTATTCAAAATTTCTTATTCGAATTTTTCGACCGGGACATGTTTGACCTCAATTTTCTCACGTTCTTCGGGTCTGAGCAAACAATGCTTCACACCAAACGGTAGGTAATTGATAGCGCAACATTTTTCTAAAATAAAAAAAACAGGGTTGGGGGAGGGTTCCAGACGAGCTAGGGGGGTGGAAAGGGGGCGAAAAAATTTTTTTTTCTCAAAACGTAAATTTGAGAAAAGTTTCTTAAAGCAGTCTAAAAGTACTCTAAAACCCCCAATTTTTAAGTCCGAATTCGTACTAGTAGGTGGAAAACCGGACTTGGAAATATTTGACCTGAGAAAAGTGCGAAAATTTTGCGACCGGAACATGTTTGACCTCAATTTTCTCACGTTTTTCGGGTCTGAGCAAACAATGCTTCACACCAAACGGTAGGTAATTGATAGCGCAACATTTTTCTGAAATAAAAAAAAACTGGGTTGGGGGGGGGTTCCAGACGAGCTAGGGGGGCGCAAAGGGGGCGAAAAAAATTTTTTTTCTGAAAACGAAAATTTGAGAAAAGTTTCTTAAAGCAGTCCATAAGTACTCTAAAAACCCCAATTTTTAGGTCCGAATTCCGAGTATGAAGCGAGAAATTCGAGTTTGAATTTTCGGTCCCATAGTTAAGCGGACCGATTTTCGGAAGGCTATATCTCAGGACAGGAGCGTCAGATCCACTAATCCTTTGCAGCTGAAAGATAACTCATAAGTATGTATTAGTGTGCCAACTTACAGCTCTCTAGCTCAAACTTTCAATTTTGGGGTCTGAATACTGAAACTCGATCGGTTCAGAGAACGACTCTTAATGTACCAACTTTCAGCTCTCTACGCCCAACTTTCAATTTTCGGGTCTGAATATACAGACTCGATCGGTTCAGAAAGTGACTCTTAAAATAGCGGTTTTTAGCCTCCTTACTGAGAAAAACGTGCTAAAAACGGGTTTGGAGCTAATCGCTGAACGAACACCATTCGCCGAATTGTCTAATCGCTGAATGTCCATTCGCCGAATCGAAAAAATATTTGCATGTACAGCTTTGCTGCCTTGCCAGGTCTTATAGAGGCTAGTCGGTAAATGTAGAGGGCGCTGTAGCCGACCACTGGCCGTTTGACCCGATTGGGTCAATTGTGCGAAGCTTGATGGCATAGGGAAATCTTAGCAAGTGACTCGTCATTATCTATGTAATAATCGGTGATTGCGTCTGTTGACTTGTTGTTCTCTGTGGGATGGCCGCGACTATCAAAACACAGAGTGGCGGAGAAACCCTTCTTTACTGGGGTCAAGTTTGTGTCAGATAAAAGATGACGGCGTACTGGAGATGCCAAAGAAGGCTGAAGGCCGGTTGATCGCCAGAGATGGAGAGGTATCCACTCACATTATAACATAAACATTCACTCTCAGTTGTATGATGTAAACGTGTATGCAAAATCAATTTCTATATCAATAGAACTATCGATATCGATCGATATTGAACTCAAAATACCGGTATTGATATCGAATATGGATGAACATTGATATCGTCGGAACACTACTGAGTACCATGCTGATGAGTTTAGGTGGACCATGCCATAAGCATGCGCCAGATGCAGCAAAGCTAGCTGTGGCACTGAGCAGAAGCAGTTTGCCACCACTACTCGTGAAGGTGCGACTGCTGTCAATAACAAGTGCAACTTACATGCATTGGCGTGGAGCAGAAGATGCGGACGCTACTATGGAGCTGCAGCGCCCCTCCACCAAAACCCAAACAAATACCGCCGCACAATAGTAACAGGTACTGAATTCAAGATGTGTTAACGTTCCTTAGATCTCAGTTATGTGTCGTTTTTGTCTATTCGCCATACAATTCGTGAACACTATTTCTATGCCATTACTGTGAAAGTACGCTCGTATCACCGCTTTTGTTCGTTATGGTGTTGTAGTTGTCCTCTTTCCATTTTATACTACTATCGCTAGCTGTATGTTTGAATAAAAATGGCAGTGCCAAGTGAACCAATCGGCCAGTGGCCGGCTATAGCGCCCTCTATATTTACCGATTAACCTCTAGTCGACCTGACAAGGTAGCAAAAGATATTTATTGTACGTACAAACAATTTTTTCGATATGGCGAATGGTGCGTTCGGCGATTAGACAATTCTGCCAATGGCAGGATGGATCCCGCTGAAATGCATTTCCAGGGGTTTTGGAGCTTTCTGAAACTTTTTACCCCCGTCGGCCCACACCTGACGGAAAATCCCCTCCCTCACGCCGGCTCGGACCTGTTACATGTATGGTCAGGCCTCCGCCACCCTCTTCTGGAGGGAAAACATTTTTCGCTTTTTAAGGCAAAATATGCGTTTTTGGGACACCCCCTCCCGAGACGACCTTCAGGCCCCCTCCGGATTTTTTGGGTCCATGTATGACGATTGTTGACTGTTGTGTCATGTGTAAATGAGGACAAGAAGATAGGGTCTCCAAAACTTCAAGAATCCGCTGTGCAGCCTAAACCTCTACACCTACTGTAGTGATAATTTTTGCCCTAATAGTTTTTGAGGTTTCTTGAAATTTTTTACCCTAGAACTGTGTCTGTTTGTTTAATGTTAGGGGGTAACCGCCAAAAGTCCCTAATACAGTACAAATGGACTTTGCTACGGGCACACAGAACAGAATGTTTGCTGTTATTGCAGAGCGGAAAACTAATTCTCAAACCTCGGCCAACCACGCCGTGACAGACGTGCAGCCAGCCAAACGTGGAAGTAATTCATCTGCCTCGTGATATGTACAGATTGTTACAGCCGCTTCAGTTTATGCTCCCCTCGTTGTTATTGTTGTTGATTTTATGCTACTTTTCTTTTGTTGATTACACTTAAAACCAAAGATACAGAAATAAATTTAGAGTTCGACTACAAGCTGGTTGACACGTGAGGTGGCTTCCCTTTACTCATATTTGCTTTGCCGGCCTGACGTTTGGTTGTAGTTGATGACTTGGTATGCATTTAGATGAACGTTGTAACGGCCGAAAATGAGCTACTGTCCAAGGCGCACGTTTCTGTTACGCTGGCTAACCTCGTTCTATTGGTGGCTGCGTTCATTCTGATTTTCGGCAGCGTCCTTCCCTATGTGTTTCAATATGAAGAAATAAGAAAGCGACAAAACGCCAGAGGTTTTTCTCTATTCGTTTGTCTCACCTTGCTCGTCGCCAATATACTCAGGATACTGTTCTGGTGACGATTGTGCAGATTGGCAAGGTGCGGTTGAAGTATACTGTTTGTAGGTTCGGGAAGCAGTACGAGCTGCAGTTGCTGGTGCAGAGTGTAGTGATGATCGTGTGTATGTTAATGCTGGTGAAACTAGCTGTCAACATCAATCGCAAGCACCTGCTGCCGCCGCACAAGCAGACGTCGATCTGGGGTCAGTGAGTAGAATTTTATTGGTAAAGAGTGTGTAAGCTGGTCGGGCACAAGATACCGGTATGCTGAGATTATTGCGCAGAGGATCACTCAGACTTCAGTTTCCTGAGAAGTCAAGTAGAGTCGTACTGAGTACTGAGATGCAGTGAGAGACTGGTTCATCAGATTCTCTTCCGACAGGGGATTGTCCTGTCCCTTGGTCGTTTGATCGGCTTTAACTTCAGGCTCCTCGCTTATGCTGTCCATGTTAGTCATGCCGTTAGACAGCAGTGCCGTCTTGTCGGCGGCGCTCGAGTTGCGCAGGGCAGCGCCGGCGCGCGTGCGACGTTGCGCCGCTACGCGGCTGTGTTTCCTGGGATTCATCAGCTCCAAACTGCGGATGCGCGTGCGACGCAGACCGGGAGCGTTCATGGCTCGCTGCAGCAGAGACTTCTCGTGTCGTGGCGACGGCACCACTGAGGGGAAACACCGAGAAAGTACTTGCAGCAGCGGGTAGGCCAAATGACGCGCCGACTTCTTGAACTCCTTCACAGTGAAAGCGTATATGATTGGGTTGATCATGGAGTTGCAATAGCCCAGCCAGGTGGTCGTGTCCAGCACCAGAGACGGAATGCAGCCGTTGCATTGCGAGTCTAAAGCACACTCAAAACTGCACCTATAGCTGTGCTTCTAAACATTCAGCCATTTCTCGGTACCCTTATGGTATCGGTTCGACTTGGAGTGATACTCCAAATAGTGTATGCTCGATATAATACCTATGTACATGGTTCCCTTCGAGCGATCTGCCAGGCAGTGTATTATGCTGAGGAGATAATGGAAGCAGTAGTTACTTGTGAGATAGAGCATGAAGAAGGGCAGCCAGCAGAAGAGAAAGGCGCAGGAGACGAGACCGAGCGTCTTTGCGATGCGTTGGTGTGTGCGGAGGACTCTGCGCTGGTGCTGGACCACGCCCTCTGCGTTCTGTCCGCCGCAATGCACGCGCAAGGGAGTGTTTGAGCTGAGAGTGTTGGTGAGGAAGTTCATGTTTCTGCCGAAGATCATGATGAAGCCGTTCTCGATGGCTCGCTGTCGGTGCTTGGCCAGCTGGTAGATCTTCCAGTAGAGCGTGAGCGTGACCATGGCAGGCAGGAAGAAGGCGAACACCACCGAGTGAGTGAGATAGCGGATTTCGTCGCCGACAAAGCACTTGTAGGGGTCGACGCAGTTGGGCTGGTGCCAGCGCACAGTGGCCAGAAGGATGCTGCAACTGAGGGTCCAGACCACCAGCATGGCCATTTTGACTTTGGTCTTGGTGACGAGACTCTTGTAGCGCAGCGGCCGCGTCACTGCCAGGTAGCGGTCGACCGAAATTATGCAGATGGTGGAAATGGAGGCGGTGCAGAAGATGATGTCGCCGCAGACCCAAAGACGACACATGACACGTCCGAACAGCCACTTGCGACTGATCAAGTAGACCAGTCCCATGGGCAACACGAACACGCCCACCATGAAGTCTGCGAGGCCGAGGTTCCAGATCAGCAGAGTGGTCTGTCGTCGGCCGACGCGCGCTTTGAAGAAGAGCACGAGGAGGTTGCCGGTGATGGTGAGGGTGATGATGATCACTGCGGGGATGCCGGCGATCACCGCGAACACGGTGCTCACTCGCTCGTGGGCGCGCGAGCTGGTGTTGGCGCAGAGTTGCGTGTCGTTGTACATCACTGCTGCGGAGATCGATGCAGCAGCAGTTGCAGTGCAGGCCGCAAATTGCCAAAAAGACAAATTTGGTCGACACAAAACAGTAATCAAATCTGGATGGCCGGCCCAGTGCAAAGTGCTCACTCCCCCGGACGGTAGAGACGCCTGTTGTGGTCGTTCGACTTTTTCTCCTCTCAGCACGCCCGTATTAAGTGCCTGGCCGGTCGGTAGTAATTTAGCGCTCTTCAGAGAAAATTTCGGTACGGCCAAAATTAGATAAATGCGGTTGAGCCGTGGCGCGCTCCGACCAACATGAACTCTATTGGCAGTGGAGACAGAGCAAAAGTGACACTTTCAGACGGTGACCTCTGGCAGCACTTCTGGGCCTGGACCGACTTCAGCAGCTACCTGCTCGCCCTCCTCCTCTTCACTGCCTGCGCCAGTCTGCTCACCGCCCTCCTCCTCGACTCCCTCATTTTCGTAGAGACGCTCGGCTTCGTGTCCTTGTTCGCAGAGGCCAACCTGGCCACGGCTCAGTTGATGCGCAACTGGAAAAGACGCTCTACGGTAGGAATGAGGTAAGGCCACTCTAATTGCAAGACTAAGGGCGAACCGTGAGAGTTTTTGCACATTACCGAGTGGGGCTTTTTTGGCCGGCAGCACAACCTTAGCATTAATGTTTAAGGAGACAAACAATCGTAGCGTCAAGTGGGGCGTAAGCGGCTCTGTGCTACATTGATTAGTTGCCACGCTCCCCAGGCTCTACTTATCCCCGTCCTAATATAGTAATAGATTTTTGGACAGAACACTCGCAAAAATGTCTGCGCCAGGCTCGGCCGCCTACTCCTCCTAGGTACTGCTGTCTGCTGGACACGAATCGACGTTTGATAGGCGAGGCACATCTGCCTCGATGACACCACCGGGCTAAGGTTTCGGCAGCTGCTGTCGGCTTGAAACTAAAAAAGCCAGCCCATTCCTGCGCCGTCTCTGGTAGGCCGCCTCCCCCCGCACTAATCAGCTTGTAGAGCACATTACAAATTCTCAATACCACCACAAAGAGACCTCTTGGCTGGCTTTTGACAGCTGCAGGTGTGAGAACAAACAACAGGTAGACCGAGCGCGGTGAAACACAGAGCCGTTCCTCTCTGCGATTGGCTTGGGTGGGATCAGCTCTGCAGAAGGACGCATCAGATATTGGTCATCAACCGCTAATTGCTTTAGCGTCGAGCACTTGCTAGAGCCGGACAGACAGCGGTGTGGATTTCGATTTGGCCCTACGCAGCTAATGATGACAGCTCGCACGCACCGCACTGGATAGGTGTGAAAACTGCAGATTGAGACCAGCCAATGATAGCTCTAATGAGCCGGGCGCACAATCGGATTTGCCAGACACAACCCTCTGTCTACCACTCACTCACACACGCTCCATTGCCTACTTACTTACGAGCACACTCACTATCTAATGTAATGGCCTCTGCCAACCACCACCCACCCGTCTTTCAGCGTCCGAATGGTGGTGCTCTGGCTGCTCGGCGACCTGGCCAAAACCGGCTACTTCCTGCTCCGCCACACTCCCAAGCAGTTCTGGCTATGCGGCTTCTACCAGATCGCCGTCGACCTGCTCATCATTGCACAAGTGCTGCTCTACACGCACGAAAGCTCCGAACTGTGACACCGCCCTACTCTGTTTCTGCCATATCAGACTGACTTGCAATTTGCATTTGTGCAATGTGTGCCAACTTTACTTTACATGAGAAAAGAAAAGAAAAAGATACTTAATAATTGGACATTCAGTCTATCTGCACTGTCTGTGGCTGCGCCTTCTCCGGAATCATCGGCTCTGTAATGTGCAGCAGCTCCACCAACTCCTGCAATTCCGACTTAGTCACACTTCTGTACGAACAATGTCAGAAACTCACTTCGTACTGAGGCACAGTAATCGAGAGAATGCATTGCGACGGCATTGTCGATGTCTCCTGCCATTGCTCTCTCTCGTCCTTGGACACCATTTCTGCAGCAGAACACACTACTCTAATTGTGTAGGTGTACAATTGAAAAACAATTCTTAGCTAAAAGTAGGGCTTTTAGGGCTAGCATTTCGGCTGAGGGGCGGTAAATTTTCAAATCCTGAGAGGGTAGCGGCGGCCGATGGGTGGGGTTGAGGGGATGATAAGATAAGGAAGTCCGATGTTTTACTAAAATCAAGGTTTTTAACCTATTTTTCGCTAAAATGGGTTAAATAAGTTATTCTGAGCTCGTTTACACCTGTAATCTAAATCTAAGATCATAGGTTCTTCCGAAAAATTCCTGAGGGGATCAAATTGAATGAAAGGTGAAAAAGTAAGGTATGTTCAATGGCGTAACTGGGAAACCCGCCTTAGCCAATGTCTGATTGCCAAATGTGCGAAATGCGGTTCTTGGGCTGTATTTTTGAACAAATAGGTCAAATGTAATGTTTATAAACAGATAAAAGCGTAATTTTCCGGTTCGGATTAAAATAATAACGTCATTACCCAGATATGGCAGTCCGTTCTCATCCAAACTCTGTTTCACAAAGTTATCCTAAACATCAATCATTACGCTCTGAGACATGGCACTACACTAAAACGAAGACAAACGTGAATAAGGAAAGACACGTAGAACATATTTTCCACACTTCGTCCAAAATTGGTCGGATGAAGCACGAAGCTGAAGTAGCAAACGCGTTTGTTAGACGACCGGTGGCACGCCTGCTGCAACAACTGGCTCACTCGGTCCACCTGCTCTCTCACAGAGTCGGTGGCCGTCTCTCCCGTTGACTTTTCTTTGGCTTTCAGCTGAAAGTCAGACACGGACGGCCTCTCAGAACCAATATCTGCCACTCACTATCACTGGTTTAACCTTCTCCGGTTTCTGCACTCGTTTTGCTCGCTGTTTCTCCGGTTTTGGCGGCGGCGGCTCGGACTTAAATGCACCATGTCTGAAAGAAAACGACATGACAGACTAGGCCGACTCTACTGAACAACTAACAGATAGCTGAAGGTTGGGGCTAGTTTGAACAGAAAACCCAACTTCTGCCCCAGATGCACCCAACTGTCCTTTAGCATGTGCATTCTGCCGGACCGTTCCTCATCGTTGACGGTGTCTTCTGTGTCCTGGTTGCTCCTGCGAGCGTCCGGCCTGGCCAAACAGAACTTGCGCTAAAACCAAGTCCCAATCTCGTAGAAGCCAAAACAGATCGTATCAGCAAGTGCACGTACGATTTTACTGGCAAACTGGTCGCCGCTGAACTTTCCCGTCTGCAGATGACTCGCCCGCTGCACCTGCACGTCAGCAAACTGGATCAGAAACTCTGAATCCTTAAGCGCTTCTCGTGGAAGTCGCACTGAAATATGAATTTTCACTCTACTCTAGCGTACATACTGTACCTCGTAGCGGCTCCAGCACTAAAAACTGACACAGCTAAAAATCCGGCTAAGTGGGCTTTGGAAACCGAATTTGGCGTTTCCTGTTCTGATACCTAAGACAAATCGGTGTTTTTAGAAGCCGTTTCTTTCATTTTGCTTGTTTTTAGCCGTTGAATGCTATTTGGCAGCTTATAATAGCGATTTTTAGCCTTCTTATTAAATAAAACGTTTCTCCGCGTTTTGGATTTCCAGGCGTTTTGGAACTTTATAAAATATAGGAGTTCCTCCCTGGCGAACCCCCTGGACCCCCTCCTGACGGAACCCTCCTCATCCAAGCCGGCCCGGATCAGTTAATGTATGCTACTGATTAGGCTAGATATAGGTACTCTTACCATACTCCTTGAACGCCTCGTTAGCAAGGCTCAGCGTTTCGCACAGCTCGCCTGTAGTGAGATCGGGGGCATTTTCTGCAAAAGGATCTTGTCAAATCGGTCAGATACAATGATTAGTTAACATACGGCGCACGTGTTTTGTGTTCTTATCGTACCAGTCCCTGACATGCAGCCGCACCTCTTCAGTTCCTTTCAAGTCTTCCGGGATGGGACTGCTGCTATTAGCCACATCCTCCGTCTCCATTGACTCTTCCGCAGCGTCCATTTCTTCGTCACTAGTTACCGCTGGGTTTTCGCCGAACGATGAACGCCGTTTTCCACTTTGCGATGCCATCGTGATACTTACTGTACCACCCACAAACACAAAGCAAGCATTACCAACTATAGGATAAAGCTCTACCTACACGAGAGGCCCAAGTGAAAGAGATGGCTAAACTAACGAGTTTTCCTTCAAATTTTCAATATTTTTAAGAGCCCTATTTTATAAAACCGGGGCGGCTCCACTGCAAGCCGCGGAACATAAAAAATTCCGACCTACAGTTCTTATGTGATAGATACACTGTAGATGATGAAAGATAATGTGAATATAAACCCACCTGTCTAGTCTGTACATCATTATTTTGTGTCCTAACAGTAAACTCTCTTCAATGGGTAGGTCTATGATAGAAAATAACATATCAGAAATATTTTCGCTGACTATCACAAATATGCAAATTAGGGCCAAAAACGTGTTTTTGTGAAAAATTTCGTGTTTCTTTTATTTCTCCAGCACTTGCGGACGCATCTCCCTGATATTTTCAGCAATAATACTGGGTATATTAGTGGTTGTGCTTGCAAAACTTCAGAAGGATGAGGTACTGTGGAATATATACATTATGTATAAAATGCATATGTATTATTTTGGGAATTGAGGCAAAGCAAGCCAGGGTTCGTGGGGCTTTTGGATAGCAAAATTCCCTGACTTTTCCATGACCAAAGTCAAAATTCCCTGACCAACCAGGGTGAGGAAACTGCAACCGATGACAAAATTTTGAAAAATTGACATTGTAAAACGCATTTAAACAGTATTCAGAGGGTAAATTTCCGGTTCAAGTAGTAGCATATAAGGTCAAAATTCCCATTTTCAAAAGGGTGGTGTGTTAAGTTCTGACACGACCATTTGGCGGTGAGATGTTTCTGCTGCTATCAAATTTTTCCCTCACCAGACACCAAATTCCCTGACTTTTCCCTGACTTTTCCATGACTCGCTGACCTTCCAAGTCCCACACGAACCCTGCAAGCCTACTTTGGCCTCAGCCTGACCCAGGGATGTGAGGTGTGTTTTTTCCGGTGTTTTTTTTCGTTTTTTTCCGAAAAAAAACCGGTTTTTTCCTAAGGGTCGGAAAAAACATAAATCGCGGAAAAAAACTCAAGCTAAAAGTAGCTAATTTATGTCATTTTTCAGTTTAAAAATGGACTTTTGCGATGTATAATAGGCCAGACTAACTCAAAACTGTTAGAAAAACAACAGAAAAGACCAAATTTGGCAATCTAAAACAAAAGTGCAAACTGCTGTAAAAAATTTGCATATGGAGTTTATTGATGGAGCCTACAAGGGACTGTTTCATGCCTGTTTTCGGGATTTATATCTATGTAAGACCGGTATTTCTGTTCTGAAAAGACTCAGGAAGGCGCTAGAAAGCATTAGGAATCGTAAAACCAGACTAGGATACTCAGAACTTGAGCTGGAGTTTTTCTCCGGGATTTTGGGAAAAAAACGAAAAAAAAAACGGAAAAAAACTGAAAAAAAACAGGCCGAGGTTTTTTTTTCGGAAAAATATCCATCCCTGGCCTGGCCGATTCCATTCAAATTTTGCATGCACAACCTTTAATATAGCCAGTATTATTGCTGAAAATATCAGCCTGATTCGGAAGCGCATTCTGGAGAAATAAAAGAAACACGACTCGGCAGTGGGCAAACCAGGTATTTTCAAACTACTGAAACAGTTATTTTCTATTCATTTTATGCTTAGAACAGTAGCGTACCCAGGGGTGTAGGGTGAGTACATCCCCGTTGTGGCGAAAGTAGGCCAGCCAGGCTCTTTCGTGAACCCATAAAATTTCCATTTGGACAATACTAAAATTATAAATATACTTAAAACTGCCTTATGGTTTCGAAAAATAGATATTCTAGTCAGAAAACGCAAATTTGTTGGTCAAAACACATTGTAGGGTTTCTGTTGTTTGTCAATAGTGATTTCGAGCGATTTTGCTGTAGTTTTAGCTTTCCCGGGCAGGCCGGGCCTAGATTTTGGACCCCGGGCCAGGCCGCCAAAAGCCGAGACCTCTCTACATACTACATCAATACATTCTGCCATTTCACTCGCATCTCTTCTGGCCAACTCCGATTCACCATGCCGAAATACTATCCCAAGAATCGGAAAAAATTCAATTGTGGAAATCAGTATAAAACTGAAGATTTCCCCTAGATTGCCCATATTTCTTTTTTACACTCTGCCCTGTATTTTTCATGCTGCTTTTTTCGCCCTGTACTTTTCGGTGTGCTTTGTTCGCCTCCCCCAGAATTTGTAACTCCTAGAAGTACATATGTTTGAAATTGTTTGTTTGTTCTCTGTATTTTTCGGTGTGTTTTTTGTCCACCCTAAATTTTTACCCCTTAAAAAAGCCAGCGTGCAAAGAAAAAACATCCAGACAATTTTCAGAACACAAAATTTCCAAGGGCAGGAGAAATGGGCAACTAAAGCACCCCGAAAAACACAGGCCGCAAAAGAAGCACGCAGAAAAATACATGGTGGCTGACTGTATCGAAGAAATATAGGCAATCTAGAGGAAAATCGGTAGTTTCAGTAATTTCCACATCCGAATCGGCCGGTTCTCTTCTCGGGACGGTGCTTCGACTTAATGAATCGGAGTTAGCCAGAAGAGATGTGTGTGAGTGAAAGCCCAGAGCGTATCGAAGAAGTATGGCAGCCAGAAAACTTTGAAATCTTCTTTTGGCAATTGAAAAATCGTCATCTTTTTCTTGGGCCTCTCGTGTAGGCGGCGGAAAGGTTTTTCCGGTAGTTTCGTATTTTCGGCGGTAGCTATCCAGTAGTTTGGTAATCCATGGCAATGCAAAAAATGAAAAAAAGAAGTGTGCTACTTAGGCATGCATGTAACGGGTCTGGGGGGTCTGCCCCCACCCGACTTAGTCCAGACCCCCCGGATGGGGACCCCCAACGAGACGATTTTCCGACCCCCTCCGATTTTCTGGCAATTAATTTTTGAGCAAATTTTTGCGAATTTTTACAATTTCAGACACAAAAATTGCCAAAATCGCCTCCAAAACAGCACTTTTTTCGATTTTTGAGCGTTTTTAGTGCCCAAGTCGATAAATGTATATTTTCCGGACGTAAAATCAGGAACCGACCCCAGATTGAAATAAATACTTTTAATGATCATAACTAATTATAAAATAACAAGTTTACTCGATAAATATCGATTATCGATTATTTTTTGGCAAAATTCCAAAATCGTCCAAAATGGTAATGTTATATAATATTTGAAAGCCCGTCATCTGACGAGTCTAATGATCACTACATCAGGATAGGACACGCCCCCGGGGGCCTGTTTTCCAAATATAAAAGTACCCCTAGGGGACGCATCAGTATAGGCACGCTCTGGAGGGCCTGTTTTCCAAATATAAAAATACGCCTAGGGGTACGCATCACTATACTGATGCGTCCCCTAGGGGTACTTATCACTATACTGATGCGTCCCCTAGGGGTACTTTTATGTTTTTAAAACAGGCCCTCCGGAGCGTGCCTTATACTGATGCGCCCCATAGGGGTACTTTTATGTTTTTAAAACAGGCCCTCTGGAGCGTGCCCTATACCGATGCGTCCCCTAGGGGTACTTTTATGTTTTTAAAACAGGTCCTTTGGAGCGTGCCCTATACCGATGCGTCCCCTAGGGGTACGTACTTTTATGTTTTTAAACCAGGCCCTCCGGAGCGTGCCTATAGTCATGCGTCTCTAGGAGTACTTTTATATTTGGCAAAACAGGCCTCCCGGGGCGTGCCCTATGCTGATTTAGTGATCATTAGAGTCGTCAGGCGAAGGGCTTTCAAATGATATATAACATGACCATTTTGGACGATTTTGGAATTTTGCCAAAAAATAATCGATAATCGATATTTATCGATAAAACTTGTTAATTTATAATAAGTTATGATAATTAAAAGTATTAATTTTTATCTGCGGATGGTTCCTGATTTTACGCCCGGAAACTAGACATTTACCCCCAAGTCCAAGCCCCCTCCCAAAATTTTTAGCTCAGACCACCCGGTCGGCGCCAGACCCCCAACCCCTTCGGCGGATGACCTGTTACATGTATGCAGAAAGGAAAAAGTTTGAACAACGAGAGCAACCAACCAGCATCAGCATCAGGCACTTTCAATGATTACGAAACTACTGGACGATGCATTACATTACGACCGTGTACATGAGTCGCCCTAGTGGAAAAATTTATTGCCCTTCAGCTTGCCACGATTTCAAGTTTTCTAACTGCCATACTTCATCCATATGCTCTACATATCGATAGATCTATTCCATTGAACTTCGATTCGTCACGCAGAAACACCCAAGAAACAGCCGATTCAGTTGTGGAAAAAGGTGAAACTGGTGTGATTTTCCTTCAAATATCAACTATTTCCACTTTACTAGCTGCGATACTTATTCGGGAAGCTCTGGGCTCGTCTACTCTCATCTCCTCTGGCCAACTCCGATTCGCCATGCTAGCATGCCGGGCCGGAAAAAGGTACCCGTGTCATACATGTAACAGCTCCGTTCGGGCGGGGAGGGTGTGGGGTAGAAGGATTTCTGCCAAGTGGGTGTCCAGAGGGGTTTCTAACAGGGAGGGAGAGGGTCTTAAAAACTTTGATTGGACTTTTTGACTTACCATCCCCTCGGCCCCCATCAGGCGCTCCTACCCCCCTCAGGCTCCCTCAGGAATTCAAAATTCTACCTCCTCCACCAGCCGAAATTCTAGCCCATGTCTGCTCTAGGCCTCTCCTAAACTTGAACCTACAAGCCTCAGACTGAGCCTATAACGAATAGTAATAATCACCACCAAAATGAATGAAGCAAAAAAGGAAAGAAAGACTGCCTGCTAACAAGACGCAAGCAAAGCAAACACACTGGCTGCCGGCAGCACCAAGTGCTGCTGAACTAAGTACCGGAGATTTCCACTTAGTATCCCACCCCACTTAATAACCCACTGGGATATTACACGGACCCTTATTCCGCTTTATATCCCATGGGATATTACTTGGCGGCAATGTTTATGTCAAATTTGTAATAATTTTCTTTACACACACATACTGTATGATAAAACATTGTTCCAGTTAATATCCCATGCCGTTTCCAGTTGGATATTAACTGGCGGTAATGTTTTCACTGAGAAACGTTATTTTCCGTGTTATATCCCCTGGGATACTAAGTGGAAAACTCCGGTAGTGAACTGAAACAGCTTACAACTTTAAGAGCCACATTTTATAAAACCGGGGCAGGTCGCGGAACATGAAAAATTCTGACCTATAGTTTTTATTTGATAAATTGATAGGTCTATGGTAGAAAATAACACACCACAAATATTTTCACTCGATTGTCACTAATATGCAAATTAGGGCCGAAAACATGTTTTTCCAGCCAAATTCGGTGTTTCTTTTATTTCTACCGCGTGCGTCGACAGATCGGACTGATATTTTCAGAAATAATGATAGGTATATTGGGTGTTTTACCTATAAAATTTTAAGAGGATCGGCCAAGGTTGAGATCGCGAATTATAATTTTTTGGGTTCTGGTAAAAAATCGAATTTTGCAAAAAAAGGTACCTCGAAATTTTCCACCAAACTTTCAGTGTAGGTTGCTTAAATGTCTCTCAAAGTAACCCTCTTTTTCCGTTTGTGGACTTTGTCTCTGTTTCGAGAAATTAATGTTCGAATTTTCATGCACACGTTGGTAGAAAAAACCGGAATTTACTTTCAGCTTTCGTTTGAACAGACGGATCTTTTAGCGTTCGCTCTCGCTCGAAAGAGCGCGCAATGGCCGATCGATTGGTTGGTCGACGGCCAGAAACAAACCACTGAGTCGGGTACAGTAAGAGTTTAAAGTGAGCGAGTCGACTACACTGCAATATTTTTCATGTTCTGAGTTTTATAATGTTGTTATCATGACTTTTGCCTCAAAATGGGATTGGAAAGTGTACGCAAACTTTGGAAAAAGCTGAGCATGCCTCTAGTAAACTATTTTGAGGCAAAAACCATATTAGAAATGGAGAAAATCGTAGTATGCTGGCTAAACTCGCTCACCTTAAACGAGTCTGCTCAAACGAAATGTAACGAGATCATCTTGTTTTTGCTTAGAAATTAACGTGCATCAAAAAATCGATTGCTCCCGTAAAATATGAAAGCCGAATTTCTTTAATTCTTGGACAAGTACGCTTGTATGACACGCAACATGCACCCCCTTTCACACTTTAGGAGTTTGCTTTGGTTCGGTGAAATTCGACTCTTATAATGCAGCCAAAAACCTCCAATTTAAGTGTTAAGCACTTTCGATGCAAGAGTTTTCTGACCAGGCCAGGTTTATTTGTTTATTTATTGTGTACATTCCTAGTGGCAGCATATATATACTTTTTCTCCTTTCCATACAATGGTACTTACATCCACTGCTTTTACCGTTTCTTCATAGTACCTTCAAACTGAATAGATAATGCTGAACTAAATCACTATAACGTTTTCCAGTATAGTCTACGTGTGTATTGCTTGTGTGTTTACAGTTGCTAGTGGTCTCTTGTACAGGCAGCACCTCAACCTACATAGTAAGCATACATGTTGACTATTGATTTCTTGACCGTGTCCGTTTTGTTCATTGGGTGATCCGCAAACGGTCTGTCGGTCTGTTGTGTGTGTCAGATTTGTGTGCGCTTTACCGATTGTCTTTCTGTCTTTAGGATAATAAAACTTTGCGTGTATGCCACAAGGGCCAGCGCTACACACGTCTTTGCACTCTTGTTGACTCCAACCAGTAAATCACTGAGTCACTGTAAATTAGAACGGGACTCTGTGTTACTGTTTGTAATAAACCATTGTCTTGTACATTTGCACTATCGGAGGTTTCATACAAAGCTCGGCGTGCCTCTAACAACCATTATTCAAAAGCTGAATGCTATACTTGAAGAAGAGCCGCCAAACAAAACCCAAATCTGCCAAGGTACAGCGTTTTCGAAAAGGTTCCATGTCAACTGAGAGAATGCCTGGAGGTGCCCAGCTGTGCGTTTGACATTCAGCTCTTGAATAATGATTACTAAGGCACGCTGAGCCTTCTCGAAACGTAGCGAACACTTTCCATTCGGATTTTGAGTCAAAAGCCATGATAAACAACATTACAGAACTCAAAAACATGAGAAAATCGCAGTGTGGTCAACTCGCTCATTTTAAACTCTTACAGTTCCCGACTCAGTGGTTTGTTTCTAGCGGGCGACCCAACGATCGATCGGCCATTGCGCGCTCTTTCAAGCGAGACCGAACGCTAAAAGATCCGTTTGCTCAAACGAAAGCTGGAAGTAAATTCCGGTTTTTTCTACCAACGTGTGTCTGAAAATTCGAACATTAATTTCTCGAAACAGAGACAAAATCCACAAACGGAAAAAGTGGGTTTACTTTGAGGGACACTTAAGCAACCTACACTGAAAGTTTGGTCGAAAATTTCGAGGTACCTTTTTTTGCAAAATTCGATTTTTTACAGGACCCCAAAATTTGCATTTCATTATAATTTGCGATCTCAACCTTCGCCGATCCTCTTCAAATTTTATAGGTACAACACCCAATATACCCAGCATTATTACTGAAAATATCAGCCCGATCCGTCAACACATGCGGGAGAAATATAAGAAAGACCGAATTTGGGTGGAAAAACACGTTTTTGGCCCTAATTTGCATATTAGTGACAGGCGAGTGAAAATATTTCTCGTGTGTTATTTTCTACCAT
The DNA here is from genome assembly GCA_030248155.1 of Sabatieria punctata. Classification (NCBI taxonomy): domain Eukaryota; kingdom Metazoa; phylum Nematoda; class Chromadorea; order Araeolaimida; family Comesomatidae; genus Sabatieria; species Sabatieria punctata. The sequence continues at coordinate 31,144 of JASANB010000377.1, forward strand.
AGAGCTATCGATTTATCAAATAAAAACTATAGGTCAGAATTTTTCATGTTCCGCGGTTAGTAGGGGACCCGCCCCGGTTTTATAAAATGTGGCTCTTAACTTAACAAAACAGTAAAAAAGCCAACCACCCGACATTCGTGTAAATACAGTATATTCCAACTATCCGCTGCATGGCGGATAATTAATTGCAGTAGGCCCATCGGCCCGACAAACCCAACTTTTAGCCTCGGACCTTGGCTGAGGCTTAGGGACAAATTTTTTAAATAAATCTTCGCAATGCAGTGGATAATTGTGGAGGATGTATGCGCGCAAGTCTGACCGACTATCAGTGACTAAACAACAAAATAAAATACAAAAAGAAATCAAAACTCTTCTACTAACTAAGTACGAAAAACTTCAGTATCATTATTCATTGAAAACAGCAGCAAAATGGTGTTAAAAGAACACAATTCATTCATCCTATTCATTCGTTCTTTTCTTTTTCTTCTGTCTTTTTGCTCTCAGCATCAATTATTAAACTACGATTTTAACGCGCCCGCGCGCTCTTATAATAATGGCTTAGGCGACTGGTGTACAACATTTCGGCGCCAATTTTGTAGTGCATCATCCAGTGGTTTCGTAATCCGTGCTCATTTCCGCGCTCATTTTGTCAATTCCTGATCATGATCCCCCCTGCACCTTGCACAAGCGGCGCTTTTGTATAAACCGGTTCCTTATAAAGTTTAACGGATCCAAGAAAGTATAACGGATCCAAGAATAGTATGACGGATCCAAGCCACGGGCGCACTATTCAAGTTTGACGGATCCAAGCTTGGTTGGGAGGAAGCCCATTCCCCCACCCTCCCACCACCCTGACTTTACCCTTGGCATAGGAATTAGTTCAGGGTTACGCTTGAAGCTAAGCGTTCTATTAAAGGTAGTTTGAAACAGGTTTAAACCGCTAGCAGGCTAGGACTTGGCCAAAAGAAACTCTTAACAAATAATAATAATTATCGTGTCAAAATCTTTTTTTCGTTCGGTTGAAAATTGACGGAATGGCGGTCATTTTTGAAATTATTCGGAAAACTCGAAAAACGGCTAGGCGGTCTTTTTTGGACACTGTATAATCAACACTGCACGGAACACTATCTTTAGTTTATTCCAACCCATATGTATATACATACATGTACACCGGATAACCAGCAAACAACACTTGAAATCAGGTCCGAAGCTATTAAATAAATTTATACCTTTTCCGTACTCAGGCCAGCGCCGGAGTTGGCCAACTTTCAGCTCCCAGCGCCGTGAACCCTGACCCACCATAATAAAGGGCCCGTTTTTCTAAGTATCGACTCTTCCAGGACAAATCTCAACTTTATGTCTCCAATGTCAGTCAGAGAGACTAAGCCATAGACGAATCGGTTCCTTTTATGGCTTACCTCTCCGACTATGGCTATGATGTTCCATCGATGGCTATTGAACGCCTACTTAGCCATACATGGCTACTTAGTCCTCTATGGCTACTTAGCCCTCTATGGCTACTTAGCCTTCTATGGCTACCACTCTTCCACAGCATAGCCAACTATGGCTACATAGCCATCTATGGCTATGTAGCCATCTATGGCTACGTAGCCATAGATGGCTAAAAAGGCGGGGCCTCCTCGAGTTTAGCCATAGATGGCTACATAGCCATAGATGGCTACGCATCAACATAGCCATCTATGGCTACATAGCCATCTATGGCTAAAAGTGTGGGGCCTCCTCGATTTTAGCCATAGATGGCTACATAGCCATAGATAGCTACATAGCCATAGATGGCTACATAGCCATAGTTGGCTACCGCTCTTTCACAGCATAGCCAACTATGGCTACTTAGCCATCTATGGCTATGTAGCCATCTATGGCTACGTAGCCATCTATGGCTAAAAGTGGGCAGACCCTGTTTTTGTAGTCATAGATGGCGACATAGCCATAGATGGCTATGTTGATACATATTTGGCTGAAAGTGAGCGGGGCCTGCCTTTGTAGTCATAGATAGCTACTTAGCCCTCTACGGCTACCCAGTTCGGGCAGACCAAACTCCGATTGGAGTAGTTTTCTGATGGTTCCCAATGAGCCCCTCGCATGACAGGACCGAATGTTATGACTTTTCGTGGTGGGACCCTAACTGGGAAGATTTGTCATCGGTAAGAAGTGCGCCAAATTCAAATCACTCAGGTACTGGCACCTTCTACTGAACCTAAATCGTCTTCATCCTCCAGGCCACCTCTGCCATTCGCTGACTTCCAGATCGTACCAGAACCACTTCGATCATCCAGCCCGCCACTTACGATTTGCATGTCATCAATCTTCGCCGAAGTACTATCCCGGGAATCCGCCAATTTGGAGTCGAAGAAGGTGAAGCTGCCGATTTTCCTTCAGCTTTCCACGATTCCCACTCTTCTAGCTTCTGTACTTCTTCAACAAACTCTCTCCTTCCAGCCACACCACTTTGATCTACTTTAAATCGTCCCGCCGAAGTACTATCCTGAGAATCGGCCGATTTGGAGTGGAAGAAGGTGAAGCTGCCGATTTTCCTTCAGCTTTCCACGATTCCCACTCTTCTAGCTTCTGTACTTCTTTGCATGGTTTCTCCTTCGAGGCACACCACTTCGATCCACTTCAAATCGCGCCGCCAAAGTACTATCCCGAGAATCGGCCGATTTGGAGTGGAAGAAGGTGAAGCTGCCGATTTTCCTTCAGCTTCTTCGAGGCACACCACTTCGATCCACTTCAAATCGCCTCGCCAAAGTACTATCCTGAGAATCGGCCGATTTGGAGTGGAAGAAGGTGAAGCTTCCGATTTTCCTTCAGCTTTACATTGTTTTAAGTCTTGTAGCTTCCATGCTGCTTCAATACCTTGTGGGCCTCCAGCCACACCGCTTCTAATCCACTTTGAATCGTCCTGCCGAAGTACTGCCCCAGAATCGGCCGAGTTAGGAGTGGCAAGAGATGAAGCTGCCGATTTTCCTTCAACTTTCCGTTATTTTAACTACTGCTTCAAATACAAAGTTTGCATCAGATATGCTTACTACAATATCCGATCCAATCGGGACCATCATATTCAGACTTAGCTAAGCGAGAGCTTTTGATTGAGTACCTACATGCCTATGTTACGAAGCAGCGATAAAAAGTTAGAAAATTTGCATAAAAAATTTGCATATTCAAAATGTCAATTTTTACGTAGCCATCTATGGCTACATAGCCATCTATGGCTACGTAGCCTTCCATGGCTAAAATGGCTCGATCGATTTTAGCCATAAAAGGCTACATAGCCATAGATGGCTATGTAGCCATAGATGGCTATGTATAATTCGATAGCCATCTATGGCTACTCTCAAAATGAAACTGAAATTCGGAATTTGCCGATCAGCTATTTCAGTTTCATTTTGAGAGTAGCCATAGATAGCTATCGGATTTTTGTGTAGCCATCTATGGCTACATAGCCATCTATGGCTATGTAGCCTTTTATGGCTAAAAACGATTGACCCATTTTAGCCATGGAAGGCTATGTAGCCATAGATGGCTATGTATAATTCGATAGCCATCTATGGCTACTCTCAAAATGAAACTGAAATTCGGAATTTGCCGATCAGCAATTTCAGTTTCATTTTGAGAGTAGCCATAGATGGCTATCGAATTTTTACGTAGCCATCTATGGCTACATAGCCTTCTATGGCTATGTAGCCTTTTATGGCTAAAAACAATTGAGCCATTTTAGCCATAAAAGGCTACATAGCCATAGATGGCTACGTAAAAATTGACATTTTGAATATGCAAATTTTTTATGCAAATTTTCTAACTTTTTAACGCTGCGTCGTAACATAGGCATGTAGGTACTCAATCAAAAGCTCTCGCTTAGCTAAGTCTGAATATGATGGTCCCGATTGGATCGGATATTGTAGTAAGCATATTTGATGCAAACTTTGTATTTGAAGCAGTAGTTAAAATAACGGAAAGTTGAAGGAAAATCGGCAGCTTCACCTCTTGCCACTCCTAACTCGGCCGATTCTGGGGCAGTACTTCGGCAGGACGATTCAAAGTGGATTAGAAGCGGTGTGGCTGGAGGCCCACAAGGTATTGAAGCAGTATGGAAGCTACAAGACTTAAGTTTGAATCAAATATGCTTACTACAATATCCGATCCAATCGGGACCATCATAATCAGACTTAGCTAAGTGAGAGCTTTTGATTGAGTACCTACATGCCTATGTTACGACGCAGCGTTAAAAAGTTAGAAAATTTGCATAAAAAATTTGCATATTCAAAATGTCAATTTTTACGTAGCCATCTATGGCTACGTAGCCTTCTATGGCTACGTAGCCTTCCATGGCTAAAATGGCTCGATCGATTTTAGCCATAAAAGGCTACATAGCCATAGATGGCTATGTATAATTCGATAGCCATCTATGGCTACTCTCAAAATGAAACTGAAATAGCTGATCGGCAAATTCCGAATTTCAGTTTCATTTTGAGAGTAGCCATAGATGGCTATCGAATTATACATAGCCATCTATGGCTACATAGCCATCTATGGCTATGTAGCCTTTTATGGCTAAAATCGATCGAGCCATTTTAGCCATGGAAGGCTACGTAGCCATAGATGGCTATGTAGCCATAGATGGCTACGTAAAAATTGACATTTTGAATATGCAAATTTTTTATGCAAATTTTCTAACTTTTTATCGCTGCTTCGTAACATAGGCATGTAGGTACTCAATCAAAAGCTCTCACTTAGCTAAGTCTGAATATGATGGTCCCGATTGGATCGGATATTGTAGTAAGCATATTTGATGCAAACTTTGTATTTGAAGCAGTAGTTAAAATAACGGAAAGTTGAAGGAAAATCGGCAGCTTCATCTCTTGCCACTCCTAACTCGGCCGATTCTGGGGCAGTACTTCGGCAGGACGATTCAAAGTGGATTAGAAGCGGTGTGGCTGGAGGCCCACAAGGTATTGAAGCAGTATGGAAGCTACAAGACTTAAAACAATGTAAAGCTGAAGGAAAATCGGAAGCTTCACCTTCTTCCACTCCGAATCGGCCGATTCTCAGGATAGTACTTCGGTGAGGCGATTTGAAGTGGATCGAAGTGGTGTGCCTCGAAGAAGCTGAAGGAAAATCGGCAGCTTCACCTTCTTCCACTCCAAATCGGCCGATTCTCGGGATAGTACTTTGGCGGCGCGATTTGAAGTGGATCGAAGTGGTGTGCCTCGAAGGAGAAACCATGCAAAGAAGTACAGAAGCTAGAAGAGTGGGAATCGTGGAAAGCTGAAGGAAAATCGGCAGCTTCACCTTCTTCCACTCCAAATCGGCCGATTCTCAGGATAGTACTTCGGCGGGACGATTTAAAGTAGATCAAAGTGGTGTGGCTGGAAGGAGAGAGTTTGTTGAAGAAGTACAGAAGCTAGAAGAGTGGGAATCGTGGAAAGCTGAAGGAAAATCGGCAGCTTCACCTTCTTCGACTCCAAATTGGCGGATTCCCGGGATAGTACTTCGGCGAAGATTGATGACATGCAAATCGTAAGTGGCGGGCTGGATGATCGAAGTGGTTCTGGTACGATCTGGAAGTCAGCGAATGGCAGAGGTGGCCTGGAGGATGAAGACGATTTAGGTTCAGTAGAAGGTGCCAGTACCTGAGTGATTTGAATTTGGCGCACTTCTTACCGATGACAAATCTTCCCAGTTAGGGTCCCACCACGAAAAGTCATAACATTCGGTCCTGTCATGCGAGGGGCTCATTGGGAACCATCAGAAAACTACTCCAATCGGAGTTTGGTCTGCCCGAACTGGGTAGCCGTAGAGGGCTAAGTAGCTATCTATGACTACAAAGGCAGGCCCTGCTCACTTTCAGCCAAATATGTATCAACATAGCCATCTATGGCTATGTCGCCATCTATGACTACAAAAACAGGGTCTGCCCACTTTTAGCCATAGATGGCTACGTAGCCATAGATGGCTACATAGCCATAGATGGCTAAGTAGCCATAGTTGGCTATGCTGTGAAAGAGCGGTAGCCAACTATGGCTACGTAGCCATCTATGGCTATGTAGCTATCTATGGCTATGTAGCCATCTATGGCTAAAATCGAGGAGGCCCCACACTTTTAGCCATAGATGGCTATGTAGCCATAGATGGCTATGTTGATGCGTAGCCATCTATGGCTATGTAGCCATCTATGGCTAAACTCGAGGAGGCCCCGCCTCTTTAGCCATCTATGGCTACGTAGCCATAGATGGCTACATAGCCATAGATGGCTATGTAGCCATAGTTGGCTATGCTGTGGAAGAGTGGTAGCCATAGAAGGCTAAGTAGCCATAGAGGGCTAAGTAGCCATAGAGGACTAAGTAGCCATGTATGGCTAAGTAGGCGTTCAATAGCCATCGATGGAACATCATAGCCATAGTCGGAGAGGTAAGCCATAAAAGGAACCGATTCGTCTATGGCTTAGTCTCTCTGACTGACATCAATCTTTCAAGAATTTATTTAGCTTTGATTTAAAAAAGGATTCATTCAAATCGGTTGAGATTTGCGGTTGCTACGGCGAAAAATCTGCTGGGTTGTTTTTTTGGCGCACCCTGTAGATAAGCCAATTCTGCAGCAATAGAGATTTGTTTCTGATATATTAGGCATCGTACCTATGTAGTTTTGGCTAGACAAATTGGACTGCTCCATGACTAGTCTAATCTGCGCGACAATAATTTTAAATTCTAAATTACGCAACATAGAAAAAGTGTTACTGTATGCGCCATCAGAGATTGCTTCTCACGACAGAAATCAATTGTACACGTTCACAGGATTCATTTGAGGAATAAATCTTTGCTGTAGGTCTAGCTGTTCTGAAGTTATCATCTGTGCATAGTATGTCAGAGGTTCACATTTTTAATTCGATTAATGGGATTACTTAGTTTACCATCGCGATTGGGCAACATGAGGAGGAGGAGGAGGAGGAGTGGCTCTTTTCTTCAGGTCCCGATTTAGAGTCACTCGCTAGACGGTGAGATTGTTTGTGTAGATTTGATCGGTTCTTCTCCCTTTCGTGTCGTTCATACGTACAGTACCTACAGACCTTCGTGCTATGAATGCGCTGTGCAACACAGTTCTTTGTGCTGTCTACCATCCAGTGCTCACTGTAAGCGATTTTAAACGTCCCTGATTTCAACTTTGCTACTTTTGACTGTCTCAGCTGGTTCAAACTCCTACTTGTGGCGAGAATATCCTTATATTTGCTCAGTCAGATAATCGTTCCGTGCTTTTCAGTATGTGTATGTGTCAAACAATGTTTTCAGACAAATCGATTAGATTTTTTATTTTAGAAAGACTGACTGTCTCTTTTGCCGCTCAGTTACCTTTTACACGCTGTAAATCGGCACTCCGTATTTATTGTTTTACTGTGACAATACATAAATACAACGTAGCTAACAGTCCGTACTTTAAATGTAACATATTAATACTTCATTTATACGAACATTTGAATTCCGACACCATGTGAAGAAAGCCACGTATGCCCCATCATACGACAGCATTTCACTACTCGAGCAACAGACTGTAAACTGATTACCCTTAGAGCACCTGGTTGCCATCAACGTATGTATGCGCATGTACTCCAACTACATACACGCGCACCTTTCATGACAGCACTTTAACCCGCTATATTGATTTCTTTCTGACGATTTTTTACCATCAGATATACGATAAAAAGTACGGATGCAGAGAAGAAGAGGAAAAATCCAAGAAATATGGCGACGAGAAGCAATCTATTGGTGCACATGCTCCAGGCGAGAGAGCGTCTGTTGGTCTGCTCGGAGTCTGTGTTGCTCCAGCCCAACTCCGAATCGTCTAAAGAAGAGCTCGGTTCCTATTGGAGAGAAAGACAGAGCCACTCACAGAAGAGTCGCCGAGACTCGCTTTCGTTCTCGTCTATAACGAGAATCTCTTTGGTTATTACGTCCAAGGTCAGTGTAGCATTTCTTGTGGCATTGAGTGAATTATTTGGCAGACTCAAACTGCGGGCTTTTCTTCGACTGCAGATCGGCGGCTGAAAGGCACAACCGTTTCAACATATTGAAATAATACACACCGGTTTACAATCAACGTTCGACGGCTTTTGCTGCTGCCTGGCCTAGTTGCCATATGATTATGGAGTGGCGTATTCAGTTTACAAAGCTAACAGTCAATAGATATTCGATCTTCGGTGATCAGCGCAATGCTGACTTTCTGCTTAATGATGCCTTTCGCTACTGGCCAGCTAACTCAATCGAGGCAGCCAAGTCTGTATTATGAGAGCCTCGAAAATTATCCGGCCGCGTCCTGTTATTGATGAGTATGATGGGGACGCAGTGCTCACCGTAAGTCCGTTGCAGTTGTCGTCGATTTTGGTGCAGATTCTGATCTGACACCGGAAGTAAATAAATGAGTTGTCCGGGTACTTGAAAACGCGACTTTGAGTGTAAGCCAGAGTAAGCTGGTTGTTGTATTGCAGATTTGGCAGTAGAAGAGCGTCCAGCGTGCATCTAAAGCGGTCTGCCGTGTCGTGTTTTGCACATTGAAAATATAACTACCCCCTTTCGCTCAATATTTCCGTGCGAATGCCACTCGAGTCCTCCACGTAGCAGCTGTGCACCAGCATACCGTAACCCTGTGTATTTCCAGTGCATTCCCAACGATGGTAGACTTGATCGCCGACTCTGGCACTTCTGACCAGTGGTCCGTTGGCCGTTCCTCTTCTCACTGTGTAGGCGCACACCGGTAGATCCATTTCTTGTCTTACTGTGCCAGTGGGCAACATACTGCAACAGAAGATCTGTAGAATTGACTAGCTTCTACGTACCTTACCTGACGTCAATCTCCGAATTTACGGTGCGTTCAAACTCCGAGTAGAAACACCGTATGTGGAAAGCTTTATCGCCTTGTGTGATGAAAATTGGATGAAACTGTACAATGAGCGTGTTTGCGTATGTCACGCCAGCGGGTTCAAGCTATAATACTGCAAAAGTCATCAAAGGCCGTCTGTAATGGAAAATGGCCGACGTACAAGTACATACATTAGGCAGTGGATGAAACTAAAAGCAAAACGATACACTGCATCGATTAGTACCTGTCTGATACGCTCGGTGTTACACAAGTTGTAATCGATTGCAAATTGAAGCAGAGTATTGTTTCCGATCGTTCGATCAGGGTCGAATTCATTTCGGCATTCCAGTTTGTGCGAATTTCCTTTCAAGTACAGCTTTCCTTTGAAATCTGCCTCGGTCTTCATTTGGACTAGTATTCTGTTGGACTGACAGTTAATGGTCGGAGTCTCTGCTATGGAGTTGCCGGGAAATGCTCGGACCACTGCTACTCTCTGACAAATACTCTGCAACAGTTTAAACGCTGTAGAAAATGTTAACGCCTGTCTGTTTAGCTTACAAGGACAAGCAGAACGGATATTGTATGCAGGTGGCACATGACTGGGCTAGATGGTCGTGGTGGTCAGATACTGTACATAGACATGCAATAAGACAGCAAATTTCCTTCCAGAGTATAAGCTGACGGGCTCTGACATACAAGTCTTAAGGGTTCCTAAAAATTCAGCGACGTCGACTACAGGTCGTGGCAGAGATTAGGAGAGTAGAAACAGGCAGGAACTGTCATGGATCAAACTCAAATTGCACTTTTGATCACCGCACGCAGGTTCACAGCTTCAAGGACACCTTTTGATCAAGCGATTTTAGACGGCTGGCCGCCGAGCATGTTTACAATGCCTCATTTCCGCATCGCATTTTCAAATCTCACCCTTAAGTTGCACTCTCTGACCGCTCTCGGCATCCGCACTTCTCATTGGCACCTCACCACAACTGTTCAGTCCAGCCACGCAACCACAGTTGCATCAGTACTCTACATGCACTTCTGGCTACCATGCAATGAAATGGAAGCCCTAACGAAATGGTGGAAAGAGCAGAGGCAAATTATATGGTGGAGTTACGCACCAGGTACAACAGCAGCTGAATGGAAAGGGGTGCTGCAGCGGTTGAGTGGCTATTTGGTAATGGAGAGGTGGTCGGCCAGTAACCTTGGCCCACAAAGGGGTTATTTGAGGTAAAAGGGCAGCTGAAAGTGTCGCTTCGGTCACTGCAAATACATGCGCAGCCGGTCAGCTGACTCTCTGTTGAAGTCCCAAAAGCAGACACATTAGAAGACATAAGACCAAACGGTTTCAAACAAAACAAAACATCTTTTCTAATGCACATACATGTACAGTAGTTTACACATGAATAGCCGGTAATGACCGTCAAGGACAACACACACCACAGCAGTATAATCATGCCATTCACTAGAAAATCTTTTGTGAAAATAATAGCGTCAGTTGAATCTCAAAAACGTTAAGTAAAAGACAGATAAATTTTACGAAAAGGCCATATCACATTATGATAACTTTTCCTTGTTTCTTTTATCCGAGTGTCTGTTGTGAGCACGAGCTTCGACAGAATGCGTGGCGTTTCCACTAGTGCTCGATGATGACCGTGGTTTTCGTCTCTGCAGTTTTAGATTACTCTCATACTCTCACAAAAAACCATACCAACCTCGGTGGTCCTTTTCGTACTGCTAGAACTGGACGCACCATTTGCAGTGGCACTACGCGACCGAATCGTGGTAGCGCGTGGCGGCTTCGGAGGGCGTTCGAGACACTGTTTATGTTCTGTTTCCAGACCAACTTGTTTCAGCTAAACGGCGGTGTTGACACGAGAGACTGAGTTCTCTCTGTTTATACTTCTGAATCTGTGAGTAGCTGTCGAATCTTAGCTTTCTTGTAGGCTTTGGCGCATTCGTTTTTAATCTGTTCCTCACAAGCTTCAGCGTACTGCTCGTCTGCCTCTCCAAATGCCTCACTTTGCTGTTTCAGCAACAACACGGCCGCGCTGTGCACCTGCAAATATAATGTACCTACGCATCTGCACCTCGCAACTCAACAACTTAAAATTACCCCTTGGCCACTACCTAAAATTCATGTTCTGAATTACCAAAATTCTCAAATTCGTCAAAGCACAATATGGTGTAGGTGGTTTTCAATGATTACGGTCTTCATGTTTACTTTTTATCCAAAGGTGCTGGGTTCGATTCCCGGCTACGCTCTTGCACATGCCTAACTTTTACACCTTTCTTTCTATTTAGCTTTTTATGACTGCTAACCTGCTCAAGCGTAGTTAACGCCGTATCTAGCTTTTCTTTTTGAGAAGTGTCATCAATGATTTTAATCTTTTCCTTCAACAGTTCCATTATTTTGTACATTTCTTGTGCGTAGTTTTTCTGCATGAGCTTCTTAGCACTAAATCAGAGGACTATTACAGAGCAAAATGACAAGAACCTGCTCTTTGTGAAAGGGCGTACCGCGCTGTCCCAAGTCGCTTAGTGTCGGCATTGCCAGAAATGCGCTTGAGCTTGTCTTCTTTGATCAGACTGACTCTTCGCCCACACGTCTCTTTCTTAAAGGTCGTGTCAGTCTCTAGCAACGATCCCCCTATTTCAATGTCCATCACACCAACCTGAATTATATGTACTTCAATTATTCCAAAATTAGTGTACATTGTACAGTACAGTACGTTGCGGAAACGTTCTGTTACCACGTGCGCAAAGGGTTTTTTATAGATGCTTCCTGGACGTATTGTACGCACATGATAATGATGATTAGTATTATTATTCATACCTGATTGCTGGGATTGTGGTGATTGTTGAAATTTTCATGGATTAAAAATTTTAAGAAGCAACAATCGACGTCAAGGAATATTGTCTTTAGTTCTCTCGCTTTGAAGTTAGTTGACTTGTTGTCTCTGAACTCCACAGTTCTATGCATACATACAGAATATGATTGTATCCCTGTTAGTGAATGCTGTCCAAGAACAGCAAAGATTTTAGGTACACCCTATACGTACAAGAGCGGAGTATTGGCGAAATGGTCACCGCCTCAAAACTTTGGCAATCGGAGACCGAATTTCAAAAGACCCATGTAGACAATATTTCGTAAACATAACAATTTTGGCGTAATTTTTTGGATGGCATACATACAATTTATTTATTAACTCATTCCAACATACCGCAAAATTCGTCAATGGTTCGTTTTTGCATGCTGAAATGTTTCATACGAACTGGAAACATTTGCGCGTCGCAATGATTCGTCAGTGTGTGACGAATTATAGAAATGTTTATTATTATACAATTATTTTTCCAGTTCATCAAAAACTCTTTCTATTCGTCACTATGACGGTTGGTAGTGGACCATTCCAAGACGAACCATGAGACGAAACATTCGTCTACGGCTACACCCGTATGGTATGTTGGTAGGAGTTAACGTCATTTAGCTGGTTGAACACAGAGGCAGACAGTAAATCCAAATACAAAAATAAATAAGTGAAAGGTGTCCTCTAGCTTACCCCAGTCTGTCAAACATTTCCTTTGTAGGGTATCCTGTAACACACTTCTCATCAGAAATAAACACGTCGATTCTTTTTGCTGCAAACGATATCAGATTGGTAGTCAGACACAAACAACATACGGTTCTGCTTGTCCTGGGACTCAGGTGTCTGTCTACCCCAAGTACGGTACCCTAAGTGCCTGACTGTGTGATTCTAAGGAAGTTTAGTTCAACGTACGAATGCACAGGTTATGGGCTAGAATTTGAATTTTGCTGACATTGGCTGTTCCATCAAGCCTCAAGACAATCTCCTGCGGATACTCGCAGTTGCTAGAAGAAGAGAGCCGTCTGGCTATAGGTATTCTGCTGAATACAAAACCTACGGTTCCGACATCCACCCCTTGCCATTTGTTAATTGGTCTTCAGCTAATTTGGAGTCCGCCTGCTGCTTTGATTTGCTTCCAGAAACATACACAACACTGAAATCCAGCTCAGCTGTTACACTCTGCTCCATTTTGTACCTATGAATAATGTCTTCAAACCGCACCTAACATTGATTTAACTGTTAAATTATTCAACCGCTCAACTTTATTTTGTTTCGCATGCATCGGCGACTTGCAACAAAAATTCAAGGTCGATAGTTGGATTGTGTCTGCTGGACGTGCCACATATTAAATGTTTTATACGTACGTACCCTACACTAATATAAATCAGTTGAGTCAGTTTGGTCAGTAGTAGGTTTCGTGGAATGTCCAGCCGTCGGGCCAGTGACGGATAAAGGCTCTGCGGATTTCATCGTAAATAACAATTACCAATCCAAAAGGCAAAGCAGGGAACCACCAAAAAAACCTGTAATTAACTAGCCATGCCACTGGCAGTGCGTTTGACATGGTCTCACCTGAGTGGAGCGAGTTTCAAAGCCAGATCAGTGTAGGGAATATAGGACAGACAAGCGGCCAAGCCGGTCTCAAACAGTAATCCGTAGTTCAACGCGTTATTCCTAGAAAGAATGTTTTAGTTACAGAATTCGAGCGAGCCTTACTTCAGACCCTGCTGCACCAGCGAGTTACGACGAGTCTTGCAGATGAGCAGGTCGGCCCACTGCACAATGACGATAGCACAGAAAAAGGCGGTGTAGCAGGTGTATTCGATTTGCTTGCGGGCCTTGTACGACTGAAAGGGAGAGAGAGAGAGCTATGTACGCAGACCAGCGGACACCACTAACCCATTGCTGTCCGAAGTCGTCCTCCAGATCATTCAACTGCGGCGTGTCCCAGTTCTCGCGTAGACCTATCAGAGTCAGGGGTCGGAAGCCGTTATCGCCCATGACCACGTAATAACTGACAAATCCGGCTGCTGCCTGTATGACGCCAATTTGCAAGTAGGCGAAGCAAACCAACCTGAAAGCTTGTACATGCGTAGACACAGCAGCTAAGCACTACTCACCGGTAATTTACAAGGCGGTCTCTTTGTGGGTTTCTTGGTCTTCGTTTCATAATGTCTGCTTCGGCCGTTTCGTAGGCCAGAGAAATAGCCGGCCACTAAAAGGCGCCCATGCGGCGATCTAGAAATCTGCTGTAAAAGTTGTTCGGTTACCAAATCAGTTCCGAGGTCAATGCAAAGAATAGCGATCACTCCCAACGGCAGAGGCATGTTGAGTAGCACAAATGCTGCGAAAGGCGTTATCTCTGGTATATTGCTGGATAAAGTGTAGGCGATGGATTTCTTCAGATTATCAAATATCAAACGACCTGCAAACAACAACAACTGCCACTGTTCTACCTAGAGTACGGTACTAACCTTCCTCAACGCCTACGACAATGGAGGCAAAGTTGTCATCCAATAGAATCATGTCTGCCGCTTGTTTGCTCACATCACTACCAGCTATGCCCATTGCCACGCCTAAAAGCTCTCTACGTACTGTACACGAGACAGATGCAGATAGTGGCACCGATGTCAGCCTTCCTGAGCGCTGGAGAGTCATTGACGCCGTCGCCCGTCACCGCTACGATCTGTCCGCTCCGTTGAAACGCCTCCACTATTATCAGTTTCTGCTGAGGCGAAGTGCGAGCAAACACAATGTCTTGATGGTTTTCTATCAGCCATATTAGCTGCTCTGGCGTGGCGTCTTTCAGATCGTGACCGTGCACTACGATAGCTTGCACCGCTCTAACATAACAAATACTATCAGCAGAATGAACTGCGTAATGCTACACTTAATACTTTCTGTCCACTTTATCAACACTGACGCCCAATCGTTCGGCCACCTCTTCGCTAGTTTCGCTCTCCGGTCGAATAATGCCCACTGCCTTGGCAATGGCTTTGGCTGTTATTGGGTGGTCTCCCGTTACCATAACCACCTAAACTACTGTACGTGTGAATTGAGAGAATGCCACTTGGATTACTTTGATTCCGGCCGACCGACACTTAGAAACGGCGTCAGGCACTGCTGGTCGAGGGGGATCGATCATGCTAATCAAACCGACGAAACGCAAGTCGTCCAGTTGAAAGTTCGGCTCGTCTGTGTCGAATTTGAAGTCTTTGGGGTATTTGTCGGCCGGTAGAACCAAATCGCAGAAGCCCAGCACTCGTTCGCCCATACTGCCCAACTCATTGTACGCCTTCTCGAACCGAGCCTTCATCTCTTCGTCCAGCGGCTTGTCTCCCGTTCCTTGAGCTATCCTTGCACACCGGTCCACAATGCGCTCGGGCGCCCCCTTCATCACCAACAAGTAATTGTCTTTGTTTTCCTCTTGACTGTGGATAGAAACCTGAAAACAGCGTACGTACACACTGTGCGTAAAGTACGGTACCTCGCTAGCCAAGCTACGAAACCCGGAACCTGAGGGAGAAAGCTCACTTGAAACTTGTTAGTCGAGTTAAACGGTATTTCGGCCACTTTGCTGTTCTGATCTCTGTATTTGGTGACCGCTGTGCCCTGTCCTTCGAAAGCCATCTCTGAAAACTTGAGCAGCGCACTCTCACTTGCATCTCCAATAGTTGACAGCTGCAGCACTGAACCGGCCTGAACACAAATACATGTACCTAACCATCTATGTGTAGTGCGTGTTATACAACCTTTTCTAGTGGTGACTTAAACGTAGCTCTGCTGCACAAGGCGGCAATACGATGTAAGCTGCGGAAAGCTGGTTTGCTGCTGAAGTCTGACACGTTGCTGAGCACGCTTTCTGCTTCCTGAATTTCCGAGTCGAACCACAGGTGAGAGACGGTCATGCGGTTCTGAGTAAGTGTTCCTGTTTTGTCCGAGCAAATAGTACTTGTGGAGCCCAATGTTTCCACTGCTTCCAAGTTCTTCACCAAACAATTCTTGCTAGCCATACGACGAGCGGTGAGAGTGAGACAGACCTGCAACGTGCTGCAGAGAGGAGTGCGTAGACGTGGTAGTCACCTACGGTAACAGTGGCTAGCAGTCCTTCTGGAACGTTGGCCACTATGATTCCTATGAGAAAAATGACTGCCTTCAGCCAGGTGTAGCCGTAGAGCAGGGCCAGGATGAGAAAAGAGACGCCCAGGAAGACAGCGATGGCAGTGATTATGTGGATGAAGTGCTGGATCTCAATGGCGATCGGCGTAGGTCCCGAGTCCACCGACGAAGTGAGCGATGCGATCCTGCCGATCACAGTGTTGTCGCCGGTCAGAATCACTAGTCCCCGACAGCTGCCTTCCACACAGTTGGTCGAGAAGAATGCCAGGTTACGCGTCTCCAGCGGGTTATCATGCGTGAACTGAGCTGTGCGCACTTGCGGCTCTGACTCCCCTGTCAGTGAAGAGTTGTCCACCTGAACACCAGACACCACGGGTTACCGACCAATCTCCACGTACGGCGCACCTTGAAGCCCTGGCCCTCGATCACTCTGATGTCAGCGGGCATCCGATCTCCTCCTTTCACCAAAACGATGTCACCCACAACAATTTCTTCTACCACAACTTCCACAGAACTGCCGTCGCGTACAACAACTGCTTTCTGCAAAAGGGACGCTTTGTCTATAGCAGTACATTATATCTGGATAGCGTATGTACGTACAGGAGGCACGAGGTTCTTGAACGTTTCCATGATTTTCGAGCTCTTACTTTCCTGATAAAATTGAAACACTCCAGTGATAGTGACCACAACAGCCAAAACCGTGCCCAAATATACCTGCAGAAAGTGAACGGAGCATCAATTCAATGGCAACAGCAAATAAAGGTACGTTGTCATAACTAGGATTATCGGACTGTACGCTGTCTACAATGAATGCCAGGAAACATAAAATCGAGCCCAGCCACAGCAACAGAGAGAAACCGCCGAACAGATTTTTACAGAATTTCACCCAGGCCGGTGTTGTTTTTGGAGGAGTCAATTGATTTTTTCCGTCCCTTTTTAGGCGTTTTGTTACTTCATCCTCGCTTAGACCCTGCAACGCGTTATTACAGTAGCGCCAACGAGCACAGAAACACAACAAAAAGCTCACTGTGGTAGGATTGGTCTCCACACGCCTGTAAAGCTCGTCAATTGGTATCTTGTGTAAATCCTACAACCTATGTACGTACTGTACGTATTGGGTCCACACCGGCAGCACTTACCAGTACCAGTTCCTCTTTCAGTTTGTTTACATCAGTCTTCTTTTTGCCCATACCTTGGTCAGTACAAAAAACAAAACAAGCGCACACAAACGACCTCTATCAAATAGTGTTTCTTTCTGTTAAAAACACAAAAAATTACAGATTAGGGCAAAATCCTAGTTTAGGGTTCCCTTACGAAAACTTGACTTTGTGAGCTATCGTGTCCAATTGACTTGAATGTATTCGATATTTTGGACTACCTCCATCGATTTCCATCGATTTTACAGTATAGAGGACACTTCGGAGGGCCTGTTTTCCAAAAATAAAAGAACCCCTGTATACGCATCAAAGAAACGCTCCGAAGGGCCTGTACTCCAAAATTAGAAGAACCCCTAGAGACGGATCAGTATTGGGCGCTCTCCAGCCGGAGGGCTACTCTAATTAATAAAAGACAATTATTTGGTCATAAGGAAGTGAGTAAGTAATTTAAAGTGGAAGGATCCGTAAACTAGGATTAAGACCAGATTAGCTAACGCTGGTTACCTTTAACCGGTTGACGCAGTCTATTTGGAGTACTTGAAGTGTGGTTGGCGTTTGTAATTATGTAGGTCCGATGTAGTGCCAACTGCTTTTTGGAATGGGTGGGTGGAGTTGAATTTAGAGTGTCGTAGGCCACGGTCCCGCCCTTGGATGATTGCCAAATGTATAAATAGGGAGACTATAAAGGAAAATATAAATATAGGGAATATACAAAACAAATAAGGATAATCTGGGAAGAAAGCGGAACCTCACCCTTTTCACACAGCGCTATTCGCTATTCTCAAATATCGATTTATACGACCACCGGTGCGGATAGCGCAGCTAAATGAGGACGAATCTTAGAGCGCTACCGCGCCTAAATTCCGCAACAAGTCTGCGGTTGGTGTTTTGCGAATTTAGGCGGTCTCTCGGAAGGAGGTAACAGCGTAGCGGCGCGAGAAAATACTGTAGAAAATGAATTCGAAGTACCGATGAGATGAAATGTAGCCAGAATAGGGTAAAGCGGACACTGGGAGCCGAGTATGGCTATACTTCGCTTAGTGTTGCTAATAGTAGCTAGGTTAGGATAACTACGCATAGCTAAAGTAGGGGCAAGAATGGTAGGGGTTAAAGTCAAGTAGGGAGCTTAAGAGTCGGTCTCTGAACCGATCGAGTCTCAGTATTCAGACCCCAAAATTGAAACTTTGGGCTAGAGAGCTGTAAGTTGGTACACTAATACACACTTATGAGTTGTCCTTCGGCTCCAAAGGATTAGTGGATTTGACGCTCCAATCCCGAGATACAGCCTTCTGAAAATCGGCCCGCTTGACTATGGGACCAAAATTTCAAACTCGAATTTCTAACCTACCAGCTGGAGTTGGAAGATAAAAATTTGGGTTTTTGCGTAACTTTTGGAGTACTTTAAGAATCTGCAGTCCGATTTTGTTTGGGAAGAAAAAAAATTTTTTTCAACCTCTTTGGCGGGCCATAACTCGGCTGGAACCCCCCCCTAGAGGGGCTTTTTTATTTCATAACTTTGTAGCGCTTTTTATAAGCTATATTTTGGTATAGAACATGGTACGATTGCTGGTGGCCAATCCAGTGAAAATTGGCCTCAAATGTCACGAACTCGAAAAATTCGCATGTTTCACTATAGACATAATTTTCCAAATCGAATTTCTGACTTAATGAACAGAGTTGAGCTGTGAAAATTTGGGTTTCCAGAGTACTTTCAGTGTGCTTTCGGAATATAGTGGATTTAGAATTTCGAGTAAAAAAATTTTTTTTCGACCTCTTTGGTGGGCCATAACTCGGCTGGAACCCCCCAAGAGGCGCTTTTTTATTTCATAATTTTGTAGCGCTTTTTATAAGCTTCATTTTGGTATAGAATATGGTACGATTGCTGGTGGCCAATCCAGTGAAAATCGGCCTCAAATGTCACGAACTCGAAAAATTCGCATGTTTCACCTATAGACATAATTTTCCAAATCGAATTTCTGACTTAATGAACAGAGTTGAGCTGTGAAAATTTGGGTTTCCAGAGTACTTTCAGTGTGCTTTCGGAATATAGTGGATTTAGAATTTCGAGGAAAAAAATTTTTTTTCGAGCTCTTTGGTGGACCATAACTCGGCTGGAGCCCCCCAAGAGGCGCTTTTTTATTTCATAATTTTGTAGCACTTTTTATAAGCTTCATTTTGGTATAGAATATGGTACGATTGCTGGTGGCCAATCCAGTGAAAATCGGCCTCATAAGTTACAAAGTCGAAAAATTCCCTCATTTGGAAGGCCAAATTTTTATGAGTTCTCAACATTTGAGGCCAATTTTCACCGAATTGGCCACGAGCAATCGAAGCATATTCAATACCAAAATGAAGCTTATAAAAAGCGCTACAAAGTTATGAAATAAAAAAGTACCTCTAGGGGGGTTCCAGCCGAGTTATGGCCTGCCAAATAGCTCAAAAAATTTTTTGTTTCCTCTAAATGCTAAATCCACTAAATATCCCGAAAGCACACTGAAAGTACTCTGGAAACCCAAATTTTCACAGCTCAACTCCGTTCATTAAGTCAGAAATTCGATTTGGAAAATTATGTCTATAGTGAACCATGCGTATTTTTCGAGTTCGTGACATTTGAGGCCAATTTTCACTGGATTGGCCACCAGCAATCGTACCATATTCTAAACCAAAATAGAGCTTATAAAAAGCGCTACAAAGCTATGAAATAAAAAAGCGCCTCTAGGGGGGTTCCAGCCGAGTTATGGCCCGCCAAAGAGGTCGAAAAAATTTTTTTTCTTCCAAAACAAAATCGGACTGCAGATTCTTAAAGTACTCCAAAAGTTACGCAAAAACCCAAATTTTTATCTTCCAACTCCAGCTGGTAGGTTAGAAATTCGAGTTTGAAATTTTGGTCCCATAGTTAAGCGGACCGATTTTCAGAAGGCTGTATCTCGGGATTGGAGCGTCAAATCCACTTATCCTTTGGGGCCGAAAGACAACTCATAAGTATGTATTAGTGTACCAACTTACAGCTCTCTAGCCCAAAGTTTCAATTTTGGGGTCTGAATAGGGCAAAGGGCCAAGACTCGATCGGTTCAGAGACTGACTCTTAAATCACTGGATAGACTGTGTACAAAAAGAGAACATGCAAAAAGAACTATCATTGTTGTTGTTTTATTGGCAGTATGCACTGGAGTTTGATTTTGTTAGCACTGTTGATATTGTGCATGATCGCAGGCGTTCTGTACTACCTTTATTTCTGGAACAAACAAGCAGCATCTCAGCAAGATCAACTAGCTTTGGACTCATCAGTGCCACCGTTTCCGGACAGACAATGGTCGAATAGACAGAGACGCGCCCACCGACACCACCACCACCACCACCGCAAGAAAAAGTCAGGTACGTCGTTGTCATCTATCTGTGCAGTTGACTGTTGTTTGTGTTTAGCTTCGGAACGTCTTAAGAGAGCCCGTCGGCGAGGCAACAAAGAAGGAACTGAACAGAAAGAGGATGAAGACCAGGTGGCCGTGGAACCCGGAGAGAAACGAAAAGCTCATAAAAGAACGCGGAACAAGGACGGCCGACACCGCAAGCAAAAGCAGAAGAAAAGCAGTGTACCAACTGAATCGACACCGCCCTCACAGCAACCACCAACGCCTGCTGACCCACCGCCGCCCAACCCTCCTGAGGATGAAACCCAACCGAAATCTTGAACTGACTGCGTACACACACCACTAATTTGTCTTTCCGTAGTATACGTGCTGATTATGATAAAGAGCTTCGCTCCTCAACCAGTATGTACGTACATACGTACAGGTTTTCCAAAACAACCGGAATGTTACTTCCAGCGGAATGAGCTTGAACAGCCGGATCTTTAAGTTTTCGGTCTCATGAAAGAGATCTGCAAATCTGCACTTGCAGCTCTCACTCTGCTTTGACCTGATAAACCGACTGCGTCATTTATAGCCGCTATTGTTGCTTTGGCTCTGTCCCTAATAAATGTAGATTTCTTCGAGATATCCGAAAATGACTAGTTTTTTCACTGGTACTACGACGTCTTCTTCAGAGGTACGACCACTCAAACTTTTGCGGCAAATTTGTACCTAAATCGGCTATGACCTGCTAGCGGACTGTCTCGATTAGTACCATCATGTGGTCTTTGTAAGGCCGTTATGTTAGATAGATTTTCATGCTTTGTATGATTTTCAGCTCATTTTTTCTGTTCCACCTCATCTTGCAAAGCTAGACAGTACAAAGATAATTTGAAAGAAAAACAAAAATTTTTGGGCTTAAAAGTGAAGCAGTGCGCAATGCCTCTGAGGTATTGCATGGAGTCACGATTCTGATAGTCCATGACTATTCGCGTGTTCAGTTCTCTGTAGGTTCAGCGACTCTGAGATGGCTGCATTCCAGCAATTCTTTGTTCCATTCGAACCTCTGACTGCCTTTGGAGCGCTACAAATGCATTCCGCTACGTACTGAAGAAGTTTATGGACTAGCAAATGCAACAACACACAACACAAGCACACGAAAGCAATCACACAATAAGACAACTGTAGAACACTGACAATAAACAATCACATTCTTTCACTAACTCCCCCATAACGGACATCGACTGTGCCTCTTCTGCTTGCTTGGCCTGGCAATGCCCTGGCATTTGACCTCTTGGTGAGTTGTGGCGCATTTGGCATTTTGATTTTGCCACCGCCTTTGCAATATACTTTAGTTAGCAGTGGGACGAAACGGTCAAGCTTAAAAATTGGCCGGGACCAAACGGTCGGGACGAAACAGCCGGATGAACAGCAAGGAGACGAAACGTTCTACAACCAGGTAAAAGATCCGTTCGTTCAAACTAAAGCTTGAAGAAAATTACCGGTTTTTTGGACAATCCGTACATGTGCGTTGGAATAAACTCGGGGTAGTGAAGTGAAGCAAGTAGTAGTAGTGTTTCAAGTGCAGCGTTGATTCAGTGGCGTATCCAGGGGGTGTAGGGTGTGTAGTACACCCCCCTTTGCGGTGGAGGTAGGGGGCTGTGCAAAAATGACGTCATCGGTTAGGGGGGAGGCGGGGTTTGCCAAATGATGACAATCGACGACAAGGGGGGAGGGGGGTTCGGCCAATGATGACGTCACTTTTGTCTCATAGGGTAATTTTGAGAAATCAGCCTTCAAAAACGCATTTGAAAGGCATTCTTAGCTTAAATTTAACAGTTTTAGTAGTATGAGGAGGCCTGGTTGGGATTCTGACCAACAAGGGCGAGAAAATGTTGAAAAATTAAGAGCCGTTTTTTATAAAACCCAGGCAGGTGGCGGAACATGAAATTTTCTGACCTATACTTTTTATGTGATGAATCGATAGGTCTTCAGTAGAAAACACCACCACTGCGGTATTTTTTCTCTCCGATACCTCTTGCGGTATTTATGGCCAAAAACGTGATTTTGGACATTTTCGACTCCAGAAATAGTGTACTTGCACCGATTGGGCTCATATTTTCAGCATAGATTATGCTTACCTTGCCGACCGCTCTTGCAAAGTTTGGAGCTGATCGGTTCAGGTGCACATGAATAGCATCGATTTTAAGTGAAATTTCAAAAAGTCGAAAAAAATTTTTTGGCCACATTCAGGATTTTGCCCATACTTCTAGGGTAGATAGAACTCGTCGTCCTCTACACGATGGTGTTTTCACTTTTTCTGGGCTCGGCCCCGTTTTTGAGTTATTCATGTTTCAATTTTCCAAAAAAAATTTGCGGTATCTTTTATAATCGTGCACTGTTCTGATACCCCTGAAGTTACAGCGTCGTGTAGTAGTGCGTTGGACGTAGAATATCGTGAGCTTTCCAGCCATATAAGCGAAATCGATATACGACCTCTTACACAAGAATGGCGGTGAGCCAAAGTTTCGGTCGAAAATAACCCAATTTCGATCAAGGTTTTTTTTACATGTTTTGACGTCTGCCGCCGGGTTGGTGCGCCAAATCGCATAGCTTCGGGCATCAAACGATAGCTGAGATTCTCGCGATTCCGAAAATGACCTCACTTTTGCGTTTTATATCCATTTGATGCTAGTTAAGCCCTAGTAATGGTCTGCAGTTTGGTAACCGTAAGCCAGACCACTAGGAAAACAGGTAAAATCGGCGAACTAATGTGGCATTTCAATAAAAACTTTGATGCATACCAATCGTAGAGCTACTCTAACGCTCTCGATTGATATGAAGTCGTGCCTTGTTAATGGTAATTCGGGACAAGCCTAAAGTGGCTTTTTAACAAATCATAAATTACTGCAAATCTATGTTTACAATTTATTTATAAGCAAACTAATCGGTATACCAAGTAGCTGGCCATATAATCGAGGGAACAATTCTAACGATCTAACGAGGGGCATTTTAACGAAGCACTACTGTATTTGCACCACCCAGCTAAATACATATAGTGTCTAATACGAATTTAGTTCTGTCTAACATTTATACTTAATGAGTTTATTGCACAGCAACATCATACAGTACATGTACTACAGTAGGGGGCTTGGTGGTTACCCCTAGATAGAAAGTGAAACCCTCTCACATCCCCGGAGAAAAAAATGAGGGCCCCTCTCCGGCCCCAAGATAGAAGTACTGGTAAGTGGTTCCAGTACTAACAAACAAGCTCAGCAATCACTATTGTTAGCTTAAAATTGGCTTAGAAGGCGTTTGGTAAGCGAATTTGGTGTTTCCGCTGCTGATATTTAAGAGAAATCGCTGTATTTAGAAGCTGTTTTTGTTATTTTATAAGCTTGCTTTTAGCTCTTAAATGTTATTTGTATGCTCAAAATTGCGATTTTTAGCCATATTCTTGAATAAAACGCGCTGAAAACGCATTTCCGGGCGTTGTGGAGCTTTTTAAAATTTTGGACTCCCTATCTGGGTGGGCAGAACCTCCTCCCCCATCCCCAGGCCGGCCGGCTGATAGTACATATGAGTAACATCATGGATCATCAGCTGATTCAGAATGCGAATTGACTGGAGAAGAAGCTGGCGGCTGAATCATCTGGTCTACGATCGTACGAACAAAATCAGTCATCAAAACAGGAGAAATGTTGGAAGACAGAACTAACAATAAAAACAACCCATCGATCGGCAGTGCGCTATACATATTTATAGCGAAATTATTATGATTAGATCTCATACACCACCTATGCACGAAACACTTGATCCATACCAGTTGCACAACTCCGCAACAAATCACAACAGTTGATTTGAACGTTAAATTCAGCTTTAACTGGCGGCAGATATTTTATATAAATTAGAAAAGGTAGAGGAGCAATTCTTTCTAACAGCCGACCATAAACGGCTGATCACTTGGCTGTGGCTCCAGAGTGCACGCAGGACGTACAGGGTATAGTTTAAACTACATATAGCTAGCCTAGCCGCCCGTTCGAACCAAACAGAGCTCAGAAATCATTCAGGCGATGGCAAATTGGCAAATGCGTCAAAAGCTGCCTATAGCAGAGATACTTTGAAGAACACATCGGTATGAGGAACAATTGCCTTGGGGATCACTTTTGGGAAACTGGCCTTTAGCAGTGGGTGGCAAACCCACAGACCCTGCTGAATGACTAAGCGCATTTTTATTAGACAGAATATTTAGCTGGGTCATGTAATATATCAATCGAGAGCGTTAGAGTAGCTCTACGATTGGTATGCATCAAAGTTTTTATTGAAATGCCACATTAGTTCGCCGATTTTACCTGTTTTCCTAGTGGTCTGGCTTACGGTTACCAAACTGCAGACCATTACTAGGGCTTAACTAGCATCAAATGGATATAAAACGCAAAAGTGAGGTCATTTTCGGAATCGCGAGAATCTCAGCTATCGTTTGATGCCCGAAGCTATGCGATTTGGCGCACCAACCCGGCGGCAGACGTCAAAACATGTAAAAAAACCTTGATCGAAATTGGGTTATTTTCGACCGAAACTTTGGCTCACCGCCATTCTTGTGTAAGAGGTCGTATATCGATTTCGCTTATATGGCTGGAAAGCTCACGATATTCTACGTCCAACGCACTACTACACGACGCTGTAACTTCAGGGGTATCAGAACAGTGCACGATTATAAAAGATACCGCAAATTTTTTTTGGAAAATTGAAACATGAATAACTCAAAAACGGGGCCGAGCCCAGAAAAAGTGAAAACACCATCGTGTAGAGGACGACGAGTTCTATCTACCCTAGAAGTATGGGCAAAATCCTGAATGTGGCCAAAAAATTTTTTTTCGACTTTTTGAAATTTCACTTAAAATCGATGCTATTCATGTGCACCTGAACCGATCAGCTCCAAACTTTGCAAGAGCGGTCGGCAAGGTAAGCATAATCTATGCTGAAAATATGAGCCCAATCGGTGCAAGTACACTATTCCTGGAGTCGAAAATGTTCAAAATCACGTTTTTGGCCATAAATACCGCAAGAGGTATCGGAGAGCAAAAATACCGCAGTGGTGGTGTTTTCTACTAAAGACCTATCGATTCATCACATAAAAAGTATAGGTCAGAAAATTTCATGTTCCGCCCTTAGGGGCCATAAACATACGTCCATAAACTACGACGTTCAAAAATTCAAAATTTTGCACCCCCACCCCCCCCTCCGACGTTTACCGACGTTTTCATCATCACCCCCCCCCCATAAAAATTACGACGTTTGGGAGGAACCCCACCCCCCCCGAAATAAAATTTTCGAATTTTCGTTATACGTATTTACCAGTTAGTTTCACCAATCTTTCAAAAATTTATTTAACTTTCAGTTAAAAAGAGTCATTCAAATTTTGAGATTTGCGGTTGCCACAGTAAAAAATCTGCTGGGTTGTTTTAATCACTCTTGTTCATATCCAAAATCAGTGTTTCAAATTTGAGGGCAAATACCTCGAGAACCTACAAGCAGAGCATCTTAACGAAAACTCTACCAATCGATAATTTATTTGTCTTTCATTCAAAAATGATTTATTCAAATCGGTTGGGATTTACGGTTGCTACAGTAAAAAATCTGCTGGGTTGTTTTTTTGCACACCCCGTACAAATCACGCTAACATACTAGTGTATGTTGTACAACTACAAAAATGTGTCAAAAACCGTTTGACTTTCTCTGCATTCTTGCTTATTCTGCTTGTTTGTTTGTTTAATTTCTCGCCCTGGCCATCAGCGATTAGCTGTTGATATCAGGCCAACAGACGCACCTTTTTGTATGGCAGAGTGGGGCGTTACCTAACACAAGATGTTCTGGACATCTTGATAAGGGGGAGATTAGTAGAGGTGGGTAGAGTAAGGCATCAGAGGTAAGGTGACTTGGAAGAAGATCTTGACTAGCTAATACATCCACAAGCTCTTCATCGACGGCAGTAGAGGACACAGAGTGGTAGTCCAGGTTGATGGATGGAACCAGACCATCAGCAATAGGTAGGGAGACGCGAGGGGCTGAAAAGCGTTATAGCCAATAAGTTGGGAAGGTGCTGATCAGGCAGGTGAACGAGTGGAGCAAAGCCACATCAGTGAACCAGTCGTTGAGTCAAGAAAGCAGCTCAACCTTTCGGTGACAGAGACTTGGGAATTATAGATGAGAAGATGCAGAAAGAAATGCATCAGTATAAGAGAAAATGAGCTGGGTGCAAAAGTGCACACATACTCAGGAGGGGAGATAAGGCAAGTGTGGCCACCAGATCTTCAGCACTCTATACCATACATCAATGATGCGAATGTTGAAAGAGTCTTGCGACCCTTGCGAGGATGCTGGGACGTTGATGCAGATGGGAACTGCACACCAACCACCTCAAAGAGGCACGTCCCTGATTGGATTTGAGCAAATACAAATAGTAAGATGAATAGAGAGATATAGTAATTTTGGTAAAAAGAGATAGTAATAATTGGTTAGCCGAAAGCAGATGAGTCGGCGTTAGTAGTAAAGCAGCTTTGACTTGCAAGGCAAGCCAAGCCTGCCTTACTTCCCCCCTCCACTGCGTGGAAGTCCCGACTCATGGGAGGGGGCTTATTCTGCAATCGTCAAACCTTACCAAAAAAGGCCAAAAATACGTCAACGTTTTGCCTCAACCCCCCACCCCCCCTCCGACGTTCTGCGACGTTTTTCGGGGTACCCCCACCCCCCCTCTCTGAACGTCGTAGTTTATGGACGGCCCCTTATAAGGGGACCTGCCCGGTTTTTATAAAATGTGGCTCTTAACTTTGAAAAACGCATTAACGCATTCTGGTCGTCATTAGAGCCCTGCACAGGCCGCCCGGCACAAAATTTTGGCTGGGTTGCTCCGGTTGGAGTCTGCCCGGGACGGATTGAGGCTACTTTAGCCAAAATAAGTTTTTCTTTAAATATGTTTTATGTTTAGGTTTGTTATGTCATTAGAACTGTTTCTTTTGTACGTACTGTACTGTACGTAGTTCTCGCACAAGTGATTTTGCAAGATTTTTCGGCGATTTTGGCCTTCCCGTAACGGGCCAGGCCGTCCAGCGCAAAATGTCATCCGGGCGGACTCGAAATTTGATATTCCAGGCCAGGCCGTCAAAAAAGAGGCACCATGCGTAGGGCGCTATTTAGACACCTTTAGTAAAGAATTTTTTCATTTCTTTTATTTTTGACAGGTTTTTTCTTTCTACCTCTACCAAAAAGGTGTACCTATGTGCCTACACTACACTTACCTTACTTGGATACCTTGCTATTTTCAATACATGTAGTTCATAACTGTGTAGATGGGTTTTTCACTGAATTGTGATAAATTGGTAGATTTTCGAATTTTTTTCTTTGATTTTCTTAAAAATAGTGAAAAATCTTCTAAAAACAAGCTGTTTCTAAATACGGAAAAATCTAGAAGAATTTAGAAGAATAACTAGAAGAATCTAAGAGCTATTGTCCCAAAATTTGCTCATTTGAATGCAGGAATTTTTGCAAATTCGGGGGGGGGGGTTGGAAAAAAGTGACGTCATTTTTTCGCTTTTAGAGGGGGGTTTGGAATATGATGACAACCGATGACAAGGGGGGAGGGGGGGTCGAAAAATGGCCAAAAATCGATGACGTCATTTTTGCACGGCCCCTAGGAAGAAAAAGTCTGTCAAAAATATAAGAAACTAATGAATTATGTACTAAAACTGTCTATTTTGTGCTCAGAATGCCTTCTAAATGCGTTTTTGAAGGTCAAATTTTCAAAATTTTCTCGCCCTGGTCGGGCAGAAGCCCAACCAGGCCATTATAAACTACTAAAACTTGTAATTTCTGTTAATTTTAAGCTCGGAATGCGTTTTAAACGCGTTTTTGAAGGCTAATTTTGCTAAATTTTCTTACCCTGGTTGGGCAGCGGACCAACCAGGCACTTTCAAAATTTTACACCCCCCCTTTCCAAAATCCTGGATACGCCACTGCGTTGATTATATGAATAATCTAATCTCTCGCTTCGCAAACTACCTTTAAAAGAATGCTCAGCTTCAAGCATAACCATGAACTTATCCCCATGCATAAACCCTAGACTAAAGTCAGGGTGGTTGGCGGGCGGGCTTCCTCCTAACCAAGGTTTGGTTTTTACAAGGACGATTACACAATGCAGTTAAGCCAGTGAAAGCGGAAAGACGTCACCGAAATCGTGTAGATTACAGGAGGGCAGTTTTATGATTGAAAGATCAGTAGGCACAGAACAATAGCACCAACAAGTCAGCGAACAGAGAACATGAAACTGATAGCAACCTAAGTCAGTAGATATAGCACACTGCAGAGCAACCAAGTCATGCCAGTTTCTGGTACTTTGGGTCGGAGGCTTGGGCTTGGAGCGTCTTGAGAGCGTCGGGGGCCAGCGCCACCCTGGCGGCCACTCGCGTAAGCCAATGGACACTGCTCGCAAGGGCATTGCTGGTTGTACTGAGTCGTTTGGTGGTGAGAATGATGGTGAGCAAGACAACCCCACTGCAAAGATTGAGCACCGTAGGCAAGACCAACAGCAACACCAACCATGTCTGCGAATTGTCCAGCATCGTCACGCACTCATGCTCCGACACACCCATCTCTCCGCCCTCTAACAAAACAACAGACTATTATTATGCTTAGTCCCGCCCCGCTCCGATTTTTAAGAGTCCACTGTGCCACACAATTAGGTATGGCCAATGGTTTTCAAAAATTCACGCTACAGCAAAAATATTATGCTAAAACCGTCGATAACATGACCGGATGCGATAATTTACGCAAAAAACCGCACTTGATTCCATGAAAAATTAGAAAAATGCGATCTAAAAGCGTCCGTCTGCGAAGAACTTTTGTATGGCGCACTTGGTACCATTTTTAATTATGGGCAACAGATTTGAATAACTCGCGCTACAAGCAAAATTTAAGCTAAAACGGCAATAGCATGACCGGATGCGATTATTTACGCAAAAAACCGCACTTAATTTCGTGAAGAATTGGAGAAATGCGGGCTCAAAACAGCCGCGTGGATCAAATCGCGTAAATTAGTGTTTATAACTTGGTCGCCGTCCCAGCGATGGCTGATTTTCTATGGCGCGTGTTACGAAGGTGAAACCAACTTGATTGTTTAAAATCTACTAGAAAGATGTGAATATTCGTCGCCCAGCTAAATTAATGCAAAAAAGTATGATTGCAACTATTGGGTACAATAAAAGGCTGAAATGGCAAAAATTTAGGGTTACAGAAACTTCAACATCGTTTGTGGGGTTAACGGCAAAGAGCAGAGAGCAAATTCTTATATCATTCGAAAGTCTGAAGTCTACTGTACACGGAACCGACTGAACATCTTGCGCCGAATTCGTCGTTTTTTTACAAGAACGAGGAACATGAAAAAAATCCACGAAAATGCCCATTTTCAGTAGTTAAGAAAGAATCAAATTTGTGGGGACCATGCCGAAGTGCGGAAAGAAAAAAAGCGGTGCTATATAGGTAACGAGTTGCGCTGATTTTAAAGCCGGTTGAACAAAATTTGAATCAACTCTCCTTTTAGCAGAAAATGGCCATTGAAAAACGACGAATTCAGTTTTCGAGAGGAAAATGCCCTTTAACGGCCGAATTATGATTCAAAATGCATCTTATTCGATAGCTCACACTCTGTTTCATATAAATACATCACATCCCCCTATCAATAACGGAACACAAAAAAGCATTTGCGCTTGAAGTTGCAAAAACGGTTTTGGACCACTTTTTGGCTGTGATTCTGTATTTTCTATTCGGCGCGGCGCGACCGTGCTTTGGCCATCCCTAACACAATTGCACATTCCACTCATACATGGCTCATGTGAGATGTCAGAAAGGCAAAGAATTTAAAAACTTTGAAAAATTACAAAATGTACAATCTCCCTCAGAACAACCAACAATACAAATAATTGAAATAAACATTACACTCTGCCTCACTTAGCGTGAAATTTACGCACTACTTATGTAGGTCGTACACAGTTGTTGAACCTCTACACAGATAGACAAGGGGTGCAGGTGGGCGGCTAAAGTGCATTCGCAAGGTGCAGCAGATGTTGTCCGACGGCATGGAACTGAACCAGCCTCAACCGTACGAGGCAGTGAGTGGCCTATGAAGCGGCCGTAAAGACAGCCTAAAAGGAGATCAGTGAGAGGCAGTCAAGGATGTGCTGTTGCTTGACGTGACGCCTCTCTCACAGGATGGTTTTTTGGCATTTTAACCGCAAATTTTCACCAAACAAGCATAAATTTGGAAGTGAACGTACGTATGTGCCTCATAGTGGGAATTTTCTGTGCTAAAGTTTGGCGGATCAGACTTAACCCAATCCTGAGAAACTAAAAAAATATGTGAAATTGGGTAATTCCGTTTCAATACCTATAGAAATAGCGTTAAAAATGGAAACTTCTCTTTTCTGTCATTTCCGCAAATGAGCTGAAATTTGGGGAAGCTCTTCAAAACAACGGGTCGTTTTGTGTTAAAATCTCATGCGTTCTGATTGACACAGTCCTGAGAAAATAAGGATTATTCCAAACATCTGTTTTATTGAGTGAGTGATAAGAACAGAACAGAACAGAACAGAACAGAACAGAACAGAACAGAACAGAACAGAACAGAACAGAACAGAACAGAACAGAACAGAACAGAACAGAACAGAACAGAACAGAACAGAACAGAACAGAACAGAACAGAACAGAACAGAACAGAACAGAACAGAACAGAACAGAACAGAACAGAACAGAACAGAACAGAACAGAACAGAACAGAACAGAACAGAACAGAACAGAACAGAACAGAACAATAGTAGCAAGAAGAAAAGCTGTTAGTTTTTTGGGAGCGCGACCGAAATTTTCTTGCAGCGAATGGTTACGCACTGCCAGCGGAGTGGAGTGGTGCATTATTGATTCTCTGTTCACCTACTGTTGTTTGTTGTACGATTTGTAACTTGTGTGGCGACCGCTGATTGGACGTTCAGCAACGTCACCCAATCAGCATCCAGCAATTACTGTGCAGATGAAGATGTGACGCCATTTGTGGTGAAGTAAAGACTCAAAACGGAGCGAATTAGTCAATACAGCAGTAATCAATCACACCCTGCTATTAATAACAGCAGAACAATGCCAAAAATTCCAGTCCCGCAATGCACAAGACCACGTCTCAAGAACGGGATTTAACTTCAAAACGTCTATGAGTGGGATTGCTTGTTCGCTGCTGTGCTGGCACAGCTGCACTGTAACGCGTGGTCTTTTTGTTGTTGGTGGTTGTTCTGTTGTGATGCTTCTGAATCTCTATCTTCTCTTTGTGTCGGCGTTGCTCTGCCAGGCAGTTCCAGCGTCTCAGGACGGCTCGGTGTACATTCTGACCGACAAAATCTTCGACGGGTTCATAGCCAAATACCGTACAGTGCTGGTGTTGTTCTACGCGCCCTGGTGTGGCCATTGCAAAAAGTTGGAACCGGAATTCAAGGCTGCTGCTTACGCGTTCGAGCAAGACAAACTAGATGTGGTGCTGGCCAAAATGGACGCAACCAGTGAAGTGAACGTCAGCAAGCGCTTCGAGGTGAATGCCTTCCCTACGATCAAGTGGTGGCACAATGGCAATGGACCTACTGACTACGACGGAACCAGAGACAAACCTGGTACGCTGACTACATACAATATTTTGCACAGATTCTGAGTCTGAAAGACGTTCGTTTTGGAAGACGTGTCTATGCCGTATTTTTGCAGGAATAAACGAATGGGTGCGAAAGAAAATTGATCCGTCATTCAAGCCACCGCCTGAAGCTGTGGTACCGCTGACTGAGCAGAATTTTAGTTCGTTTGTCGCCAACAAAGAGTTAGTTTTGGTAGAATTCTATGCTCCCTGGTGAGTGGAAAGGCATTTCTTTTACAGTACTACATACGTTCTTTCTATTATGCAGGTGCGGCCACTGCAAACAACTTGCTCCGGAATACGAAAAAGCCGCACGAAGACTGAAAGTAAGCGTCATTGTACTGTAGATACAACTGTACATCCACTACATTGTACAGTACAGAAAGTTAGCTTCTTCTTTTACAGACACGTGACCCACCAATTGCATTGGCTAAAGTTGACGCTACAGTAGAAAAGGAATTGGCCACTCAGTATGAAGTGACCGGTTATCCAACGCTCAAAGTGTTTCGCAAGGGAAAGGCATTCGAATACACAGGAAAGAGATACAGCGACGGTGGGTGCTGCATCGTTCTTGTTTCATAACAGTTATGTTTTGTTATTCGGACACTTTGCAGGCATAATTTCGCACATGACAGAGCAATCGCAACCTGGCTCGAAGGAACTGAAGAGCGCGGTCGAGGTCAAGCGGTTCATGTCAAATAGCGACGTGACTGTGCTGGGATTCTTCGCATCAGCGTCCGACAAGTTGCTCGACTATTTTGTCCAAGCCGGTAAGTGATGCTCCTACATTGCGTAAGGTGGCCACCGCATACATGTCGCTGGGTTTTTCCGTGAGGGGGACCTTTTTCAAACCCCAGATAGGGTTTTGGGACCAAGTTCAAAGTGGGTTTTGCGACCTTTTTTAGGGTCCAAAGGTGGATTTTGCTGACCTTTTGGCGTTAAAAGTGGATTTTTTCGACGTTGTTTTGGGATTCTGGGGCGAAAATGGCTTTAAAACCCTATACGGACCGAAAAAAAGTTTAAAAACGCAGTTTTTCCATAAAAATGCCTTAAGAGTCGGTCTCTGAACCGATCGAGTCTCAGTATTCAGACCCCAAAATTGAAACTTTGGGCTAGAGAGCTGTAAGTTGGTACACTAATGCATACTTATTAGTTGTCTTTCGGCCCCAAAGGATAAGTGGATTTGACGCTCCAATCCCGAGATACAGCCTTCTGAAGATCGGCCTGCTTAACTATGGGACCAAAATTTCAAACTCGAATTTCTAACCTACCAGCTGGAGTTGGAAGATAAAAATTGGGGTTTTTGCGTAACTTTTGGAGTACTTTAAGAATCTGCAGTCCAATTTTGTTTTAGAAGAAAAAAAATTTTTTTCGACCTATTTGGCGGGCCATAACTCGGCTGGAACCCCCCTAGAAGCACTTTTTTATTTCATAACTTTGTAGCGCTATTTATTAGCTTCATTTTGGTATAGAATATGGTACGATTGCTCGTGGCCAATCAAGTGCAAATTGGCCTCAAATGTCACGAACTCGAAAAATTAGCATGTTTCACTATAGACATAATTTCCCAATTCGAATTTCTGACTTAATAAACAGAGTTTAGCTTTGAAAATTTCGGTTTCCATAGTACTTTAAGTGTGCTTTCGGAATATTCAGTTGATTTAGAATTTCAAGGGAAAAAAACTTTTTTTCGACCTCTTTGGTGGGCCATAACTCGGCTGGAACCCCCTAGAAGCACTTTTTTATTTCATAATTTATTTATTTGTGGCGTTTTTTATATGCTTCATTTTGGCATAGAGTATGCTACGATTGCTCGTGGCCAATCCAGTGAAAATTGGCCTAAAATGTTGAAAACTCATAAAAATCTGGCCTTCCAAATGAGGGAATTTTTCGAGTTTGTAACGTATGAGGCCAATTTTCACTGGATTGGCCACGAGCAATCGTAGCATACTCTATACCAAAATGAAGCGTATAAAAAGCGCTACAAAGTTATGAAATAATAAAGTGCTTCTAGGGGGGTTCCAGCCGAGTTATGGCCCACCAAAGAGGTCGAAAAATATTTTTTCCCTTGAAATTCGCCTCTAACTCTAAACTCTAAATCGACTGAATATTCCGAAAGCACACTGAAAGTACTCTGGAAAACCAAATTTTCAAAGCTCAACTCCGTTTATTAAGTCAGAAATTCGAATTGGAAAATTATGTCTATAGTGAAACATGCTAATTTTTCGAGTTCGTGACATTTGAGGCCAATTTGCACTGGATTGGCCACGAGCAATCGTACCATATTCTATACCAAAATGAAGCTAATAAATAGCGCTACAAAGCTACGAAATAAAAAAGTGCTTCTAGGGGGTGTTCCAGCCGAGTTATGGCCCGCCAAAGAGGTCGAAAAAAATTTTTTTCTTCTAAATCAAAATTGGACTGAAGATTCTTAAAGTACTCTAAAAGTTACGCAAAAACCCAAATTTTTGGCTTCCAACTTCAGCTGGTAGGTTAGAAATTCGAGTTTGAAATTTTGGTCCCATAGTTAAGCAGGCCGCTCTTCAGAAGGCTGTATCTCGGGATTGGAGCGTCAAATCCACCAATCCTTTGGGGCTGAAAGACAACTCATAAGTATGTATTAGTGTACCAACTTACAGCTCTCTAGCCCAAAGTTTCAGTTTTCGGGTCTGAATAGGGCAAAGGGCCAAGACTGGATTGGTTCAGAGATTGACTCTTTAAACCCCTGTTCTAGTTGAAGGAAATGCCTTAAAAACTCAATATTGAAGCAAGAAATGTTGTAAAAACTATTTAAAAGTGTTTAAAAGAACTAAAAATAGTCTGGAAAACTCTATTTTTGATTGTAAAGCAGGCGCAAAACCCTGGTTTAAGTTATAAATTACTGAAAAACCTTGTTAGTGATTTGAATGCAGTTCCTAAGCTCTGTTGGGGTTTCCAATCAATCTAAAAACCCTCTCTAAGCTTCCTACCCAGTGCTAAAACTCTGTTGAGGGTTTCTAATCAACCTGAAAACCTGTTTAGGGTTTCAATTCAAAGTAACCTGAAAACCCTAATTAGGGTTTCAAAGTACGTAACCTAAAACCCTAATCATGGTTTCTAAGCACGTTAAAACCCTGTTTTGGGTTCTAGAGTAGGCGATAACCAAATTTCTGCTGCAGAATGTATTGTCTGGGCAAAAATTTTCTTTACTCTTGAACCCAAAAGTGGGTTTTCAGGTCCCCAAAAATCCGCGTGGGGACTCTTGCCGAAAAATCGGGCTTGGGGGCCGGTTCCCCTTCATCCTAACGACATGTATGGGCTACGGTAGTTGGTGGTTAGTTTTCGAAGGCAGCCAGGAATCAGTTTTGAGAGTTTGATTTTGTCGGTTGCAGCCGAGATTATCAGAGACGACTACAAAGCGATCGGCTACGTAACCGATTTCGAACTGCTGACTGAAATGAAACAAAAAGCTGGCACGATCGGCGTCCATCAGCCGCCGCGATTTCACTCCAAATTTGAGCCGAAGTCCAAGTTTATGGAATTGAAGGTAGTTGAGAGCAGGGTACAGTAGTGTGGCGATTGCTGGAGTTAGTTAGCTTTAGAAAATTGTGTCGGCGCAAAGTGTGGTAGATTTCGTGCGCAACAACAGTCAGCCTTTGGTGGGACACAGAACGGATAAGAACAAAGACAGTCGGTTCTCCCATCGCCCGCTGGTTGTGGTCTATTACACCGTAGACTTTAGTGTAGAGCATCGCCAAGGTACAAACAACTACCAAGCAGATCAAACAAGATAGCGGATGATTCTCACATACCCTTTAATTGCTTAGTGCTGCTTATTCGACTTCAGGTACCCAGTATTGGCGCAGCAAAGTGCTCAAAGTTGCCAGTCACTTCAAGAACACAGGTCTCAAGTTTTGTGTCGCCGATGAAGAGGAATTTGAAAAGGAGCTGAACGATGTTGGACTAGTTGATTCTTCATCGGTGGGTGGTTGTCAAGTGTTGTTTGGGTTTATTTTGGTTTCGTCTCAGGAAGTCAATGTGATCGCATATGCTAAAGACGGGCGCAAATACCCGATGGATGTGGAGGAATACGACGATGAACTCGATCAAGCGTTGCAGCAGTTTGCGGAGCACTTTTTGCAAGGCAGTTACTCTCTCTCCTATCAGTGCTGCCAGAGAAGGCTGGTTTTCAGGCAAAGTCAAACCGTTTATCAAGTCCTTACCGGTGCCTGTCAAGTCCGAAGGGCCTGTAAGGACAGTGGTGGCGTCCACCTTTGACTCAGTGGTTCGAGACGAGAGCAAAGATGTATTAGTAGAGTTCTTCGCTCCTTGGTGCGGCCACTGCAAAGTACATACTGTAACGTGTGCAGAATTGTCTGCAATACAATGTGCGTGTATAGAAGTTTGCGCCGGAGTACGAGAAGTTTGCGGAGCAGGTGAAGGAGGAGGCTGGCTTGGTGGTGGCCAAGTTTGATGCGGTGGGTAACGACGTTCCCGTTGATTATCCGGTCGAAGGCTTCCCCACCATCTACTTAGCCCCGTCCGGTCGCAAAAGTCAACCCATCAAATACGACGGAAGCCGTGACTTGCTTGATCTGCGCCGCTTCGTCGAAAGCAACAGTGTGAAGAGCTTCAAGAAAACCGAACTCTGACTTTGTATTGTGATTATTGAGCAAGAGTAAGGTTGTTTGTTAGTGTTGGCTACTACAGTAGGACAATATGGCATCGATTACTGATGTATTATTATATCAGCTGATCGGTTTGGTACATGTCAACCATAATCCTTTGCTGTTAAACGGTTTTGTATTTGCAGTGTTGTTACAAAGACAAAGACAAGGTAGGTATGACAAAATAACGATTAGTAATCGAGGATTTCCGTTTGCGTAGTGCACTGCTAGTAGGGATGGGCACGCTTCGTCCGGCTGCGCCGTTTAGAAAATACAAAAATACGGGCAAAATATGGTCCGAAAACGGTTTTCGCAACTTCAAGCGCAAATTCTTTTTTATGTTCGGTTATTGATGGTAGGAAGTGATGTACTTATATGAAACAGAGTACGAGCTATCGAATAAAATGTATTTTGAACCTTAATTCAGCCGTTAAAGGGCATTTTTTCCCTAAAACTGAATTCGTCGTTTTTCAACGTCCATTTTCTGTTGAAAGGAGAGTTTATTTAAATTGGTTTCAATCGGATTTGAAATCAGCGTAACTTGTTACCTATATAGCACCACTCTTTTTCTTAACGCAGTTTGACGCGGTCCCCACAAATTGGATTCTTTCTTAACTACTGAAAATCGGCTTTTTCGTGGATTTTTTTCGTGTTCCTGATTGTTGTGATAAAACGATGAATTTGGCGAAAGGGTTTCAATCGGTTCTGAGTACAGTAGACTTCAGGCTTTCGTTTCGAATGATAGAAGAATTGGCTCTCTGCTGTTTGTCGTTAACCCCACAAACGGTGTTGAAGTTTCTGTAACCCTAAATTTTTCCCATTTCAGTATTTTATTTTGTGCAACGCTTGCGATCATACTTTTTCGCATTAATTTAGCTGTGTTACGGATATTCACGGCCTTCTAGTAGATTTTAAACAATCAAGTGGGTTGCATCTTCGTAAATCGCGCCACAGAAAATCAGTCCCAGTTCAAACTTGCGACCAAATGCTAATTACTAAACTGCGCGGCTCACACAAAAACTGTTTTTAACACGGATTTCTCTAATTCTTCATGAAATCAAGTGTGGTTTTTTGCGTAATTTATCGCATCCAGTCATGCTATCGCCGTTTTAGCATAAACTTTTTCTTGTAGCGCGAGTTATTCAAATATATTGCCCATAATAAAAATGGTACCAAGTGCGCCATAGAAAAGTCCTTCGCAGGCGGCTGTCATTAAATCGCATTTTTCTAATTTTTAATGAAATCGAATGCGGTTTTTTGCCTGAATTGTCCTATGCGGTCATGCTATCGGCCCTTTTAGCATATTTTCGTTGTCGTAGCGCGAATTATTAAAAATGGTCGCCCATACCTACTGCTAGCAAATCTTGTTGTTTGTCCTGATCGCTAGTACATGACCTGTTTATTAACAACCTTTTTGTATGCTTCCAACCGTCAAAATGGCAGTTCAGTTCACTGTCTATTTTTTCATAATGATGATTGTCGTTTAAACAGGGCCACCGTCCTGGGTTTCGATCCCAGTCTTTCTAACTGTGCTTGTGTGTAGCTAGTAATGGTCTACCGATATGGCCTTTGGCACTAATGTTTGTGCATTCGTTGAATTATATATAGCGTTTTCCAAGTGTGGTTCCGGGGGAAATTGGCTGATAATCGATGAAGTAAGGCAATATGACGAGAGCGCGTAATCTGAGGTAGCATGCAGTAATTGGTTGAGGAGTGCTGGTGTGTTAGTGTGTAAAACAATGACATGGAGGTCAAAAGCAGTTATTTGGTACCAAATTCTGTCATATTTGTTAAAGATTTACAATTAGGGTGCGCACGTTTCACAGGATTTGTTCCGAGACTAAAAACACGTATCTGAGATAAAGCTGATTATAGAATGCAGTAACTAGATGTTGATGTGTAAAATGATAATCAAGAGATCGTCACCAGTCATTTGATACCACATTCGGTCGTCTGTATTCAAAATTTGCAATTCGAGTGATCTCCACAGTCAAGGATGTGCTTGCCGGCCGCCTTTTTTCTAATTAATTACTACTTCTACTACTTACTAGGGATGTAAATGGTATGAATAATACCAGATACCAAATAGTCAATGGTATTTTCTGAACCAAATTTCAAAATAGGTCATAAGCATCTCCGATGTACACGGCCCAGGTTAAGAAGGGATCAGGTGTAGCTGGGGGGGGGGGGGGAAAAATCAGGAACCGATCCCAAACAGAAATTAATGTGTTTAATGATCATAATTAATTATAAATTAACGATTTCTATCGATAAATTTCGATTATCGATAATTTTTTTGGCAAAATTCCAAAATTTCAAAATCGTCCAAAATGGTCAAGTCATATATCATTTGAAAGCCCTTCGCCTGGCGAGTCTAATGATCACTAAATCAGCATAGGAAACGCCCGGGGGGCCTGTTTTGCCAAATATAAAGGTACCCCTAGAGACGCATCAGTATAGGCACGCTCCAGAGGCCTGTTTTCCCAATATAAAAATACCCCTAGAGGCACGCATCAGTATAGGCACGCTCCGGAGGGCCTGTTTTCCAAATATAAAAATACCCCTACAGGGACGCATCAGTATAGGGACGCTCCGGAGGGCCTGTTTTAAAAACATAAAAATACCTCTAGGGGGCGCATCAGTATAGGGCACGCTCCGGAGGGCCTGTTTTAAAAACATAAAAATACCTCTAGGGGGCGCATCAGTATAGGGACGCTCCGGAGGGCCTGTTTTAAAAACATAAAAATACCTCTAGGGGGCGCATCAGTATAGGGCACGCTCCGGAGGGCCTGTTTTAAAAACATAAAAATACCCCTAGGGGGACGCAAAGCACGCTCCGGAGGGCCTGTTTTCCAAATATAAAAATACCCCTAAGGACGCATCAGTACGGGGCACGCTCCG
Organism: Sabatieria punctata; assembly: GCA_030248155.1. Taxonomy (NCBI): domain Eukaryota; kingdom Metazoa; phylum Nematoda; class Chromadorea; order Araeolaimida; family Comesomatidae; genus Sabatieria; species Sabatieria punctata. Next base: position 70,759 of record JASANB010000377.1, read on the forward strand.
GAGGGCCTATTTTCCAAATATAAATGTACCCCTAGGGGTGCGCATCAGTATAGGACACGGTCCGGAGTCGTACAGTCATATGAAAGTTAATTAATTAGTATCTAATCCATTTCTGACCTTCCCTGATTTCCCCTCCCCCAGCTACACCTAACCCTTAAGGAGTTTAGACAAAAGTGGAACATTCACTGATTCAGTTCACATACATGGGCTGGGGGGCGGTAAGGGGGGTATACCCCTCCCCCTCGGCCGGCCATACCCCTCCCTCCCCCGCCTCCCGGAGGGAGGAAATTTTCGCTTATTTAAGGCAAAATAGGCGTTTTTTGGTTTTTTTTCGGGGGGGGACCCCCCTCCCCCGAGGTCTCCAACCCCCTACCCCCTCCGGATTTTTCCGGCCCATGTATGGGTTCAAACATCAATTTTCAGAATTTTGTGCTTAGATCACAGCTATATAAACCGTTCTAATCCATTTTGTTACTGTTTTAAGCAAGAAAACAAAGAGGAAAATGACCTCAAATGTTGTAAAACATACCACGATCGCAAAATAAGCTGAATTATTAGCTCAAAGTCCAAGTAATTCTGTTATTTAAACTATTTTGGTATATTTGGTATACAAAAATGTCAAATACCAAATAATACCATTTGAATCCTGCTAGTAACTAACTTATAGCTTCTCTCTAGCTAACCTACCTTACCTCGCGAAAGGAGAGCAGTGGGTAGCCCAGGTTGAAATAATGTGTCCAAATTTGGGAGAATTTTATGACCATTTACATTGGAAGAAAAACTGTATGTATTGGTTGACTGTTTAGCAAACCGAAGTTCGGCGCATACATGGGCCGGGGGGGTTTGCCCACCCCCCAACTTGGGCTCGACCCCCCCCCAAACGACCCCACCCACCCACCTGAAGCCAACTTTTGTTCCTGACCCCACCCACCAAAATCGCCGCGACCCCCCCCCCAAACCGGCAGGCCCACCCCCAAATTTTCGGATTTTGACTACCCCCAACCCATTTTTCCGGCCCATGTATGGTTCGGCGTTTACCTACCTAAAATCGTACAGCGACCAAGCGCCGTGGCCTTTGACTGGAAACTTTTCCTGAGCATCAATCGACTGCAAAAACAGTAAATATAGGTTATGGGCCGGAAAAATGGAGGGGTATGGCTTTTCGGCCGGGGTGGGTGTTGTGACCGAAAATTTTTTTCTTTCCCAAAAAAGGGTCGCCGGAATTTCGGAGGGGGTATGACCGAAAATTTTTTGCTTTTCCCAAAAAAGGTCGCCGGTATGAAATCAAGTCGATCTCCGAAAAAAGGTCCCGAAAACTTCAAAAAGGGGGGTCGGGCCTGCCGACAAGGGTGGTATGAACGACCGAGGCGGTAAACCCCGTACCCCCTGGCCCATGTATGGTTACTGTTACTATCGTATCGCGGATTACAGTACCTATTTTTGAACGTAAGCCTGAACTGAAGCCTAAGCCTGAGCCTAAAACCTAAGCATGAAACTAAGCCTAAGCGTGAAGCTAAGAAATGAGCTAAATAGGATGATTTTTAAAAATACCGTCACCCCGCATAATGATGGTATATACAGTGACCTATATACGGCGTTTTCATAGGCTCAGGAGATGTTTCCACACTAAACCAAGGATATGGTGCTTGGTCGCTGTACGCTTTTATTTAGGTGAACTGCATGTATGTCCGAAGGGCGGTATTATTCGCTATGAACCGAATAATTCGGTTACTATAGTGCTATTCGAATTCGGTATTTTTATATCGAATAATACCAAATAGGACTAAAAGGGTAAAATTTAAGAATTTTAGCTAATCTGATAGATTTTATCAGCTAAAATTAATTAGGTCAAATTCTCAACGTTGGGAATATTTTTGTGGATTATTTGAAGGTCAGCACGTACTTAGCTAAACTTTGAACCACTATTGGAACAGGGTTAGGGCTACACTCACAAGCACAGCAAAATTCAGCCAGAGCGGTTCACGCACACCAGAGTTATGATAAAAAGAACATGCCCAAAAATCGGACGTTTTGGCACAAACTGAAAAATAGAACGCAGATCGTAAAACTTTTGAATTGCTGGACGGAATTCAGTTCTGAATACATTTTCATAAAATTTTTTCATTTCTATTTGCTCATTAATCACTGAAATTTTTGGAACGATCTGTCCATAAATGCAGAAGTTATTACTCGTCAAAAGTTTCAAAATCGGTCAAATCAGAAATAATCCGGTATAATAAGAAAAGCGCTACCGCAATTTTTACCTAAAGTCGAGATGACCGATCATTTTCGATCGGAACAGGTAAAGTTTCGATCAGTAAAGCTAAAGTTGGGGCAGGGTAAGGGCAGTGGTGACGCGATCATTGCAGTCATTTTTAGTTGTCCATCTTTTGTTACAGATCAGTGTTTACGTATAGTGTTGGACTGCAGCAAATTTTTAAAAACTCGTTTTTTCCTATTGTAATTGAGTGTTTGCTGAATGACCTTGTATACTGAATACTATGCGATTTTTTTGCTCGGTGGAGTATTGTCTGCGGTGTTTGTATGTAAAAAGCAGTTTATCAATTGATTGGTTTAGGTATGACGACCTCAAAACTACTGCTCCTTTTTACATTGGTTTAGCGGAGGATTAAGACACATACAAAGTGGAAAATTGAATACGTAAGGATAATCGAGAATGAATACTGTATTCGATTGTACCTACCTAACTGACGAACAAGTGAAAGGATTCGACAGTTATAAGGTGACCGTTGCTTCGAAGATCTTTGCTGTTTACTTATTACGTATTTTCTCGCTGGCACCAGTTTGGTATCATGTGCAGTCTTGATTGAGCAGTCACCGTATATTTGATTTGATACGATATTGGTGCCTGTTACATTATGCAGGGTGTGCAAAAATATGTACCATACATTGCATGCGAGAGTGACGATCTAGCTGAAGCTTGGCATATATTACTCTATTCTGAGCTCATTTACACAATCTAGGCATACCTTTATCATAATTCTCTATACACAGTTCTTTCAAAATATTCCTGAGGGGTCAACCCACCAAAGCCCTTCTTTGCCCATATCTGCAATATCTTAATTTTAAGTCATACTCCTGAGGGGTCAACCCACAAAAGCCCTTCTTTGCCCATGTCTGCACTATCTGAATTTAAGTCATACTTTTAAAATTTCAGCTTTCTATAATTTTTATTGAAGAAAGATTTCGCCTATTTTTGCTCCCGCATTGCAAATTTCAGCCAGATTTGTCAAAATTTGCGAAAAAGGCAGCAAAAAGATATGTCGTCATTATTGGGGCACCCTGCAGTGTAGTGGGCTGTATAGAATGCAATGCCATGTATACCACTAAACTCTGGTAATATTTTCCGAGTTTCAGCTTGACTGGCAGTTCTTAGCGGAACTGGCAGGCATTTCTTTAGGTACTACTTTTTGTACATGTAGGGAAACGGCTTGCTCTGGCTTCTGTGTAAATCTTATGCTTCAGTACTCATCGGTGGACACAAGTCCAGTGTCGGTGTATATTTCGCATCCGTTTTGGAACCAAGTTGTCAAGGTATCTCACGCAAGTGTAGCGATGATCTGAATGCGTACAATTGCAGTTGGTGCCGAAACGCGTTGCCCCCAATGTTCTCACAGTAGCCGGGTTCAGCTTTGTCATGCTGAGTTTCCTTCTGGTCTCTGCCTACGACTACTTTCTGTTGGCGAGTAGCGAGTCAGCGCAAAATTCTCAGTACGGACCTATACCGAGTTGGCTGTGGCTGTTTTGTGCTATTTGCACATTCCTCGCGCACACGCTAGGTACGGTTGCTATGGAAGTAGACGAGTTGCCATGAAAGGCGGAGCCCAATTAATATCCTTTCAGATGGAATCGATGGTAAACAAGCGCGCAGAACTGGCTCGTCGGGACCGACTGGCGAACTTTTCGATCACGGGATAGACAGGTGGGTAAGTGTGCCCTTCTCCGTTTTTTTATTTTTTTGTTGTGGGGGGGGGGGAGGGGAAGACATAAAATATTAGGGAAAAAGGGGAGGGGTGGGGTGGTGTGTGTTGTTTGTTTTGGGTGGAGGAGGAAAAAAAAAAAAAATGGTGGTGTTTTTGTGGTGGGTGGGTTGTTGTGTGTGGGGGGGGGGCGGGGGGGGTTTGGGTGGGGGGGGGGGGGGGGGGGTGGGGGGGGGGGGTGTGGGTGGTGGTGGTGGGTGTGGTGGTGGTGTGTGTGTGTGTCTTTGTTGGTGGGGTGGGTTTGTTTTTGTGTTGTTGTGGGGGGGTGGGGGGGGGGGGGGGGGGGGGGGGGGGTGTGTTGTGTGTTGGGGGGGGGGGGGGGGGGGGGGGGGGGGGGGGGGGGGGGGGGGGGGGGGGGGGGGGGGGGTTTTTTTATGGTTTATGGTTTATGTGCAAATGGCCCACCTTTAGATCAGCTTACTGCGATCTTTTTCGGTGACTCCCGACGACCGGAAATACTGCTACTGTAGCCGCTGGCAGGCTTTGAGGAATTGGAGCGTTAGTTGAAGATCATGGAGGGTGCCATATAGAGCTTGATGGAGGGTGCGGGAGGGTGGATCCCAGAGGGTTGCACGCTGCTGGGCGGTGGTTGGGCAGTGGAGAAGCAGATGAGACACGGTTTCAATATGACCACAGCTGCAATTTGGATTGGCTTGTTGGCCGATGCGGTTGAGCCATTGGGCAGTGGGAAACTGGTGGAGGCGCAACAGGAGGATGGCGCGGTGTTCCCAGCGAGGAAGTTTGTTGATTGGGTCAGTTTTAATGGGAGCAGGGCGGTGGTGGTAGTAGGGCCGGGCCTGGGTGGAACTGGCCCATTGTTGTATCCAAGTGGTGGTGAGATCTTGCTTGAGCCATCTTTGTAGGATGTGATAAGGAAGGGGGGATTTGTAAGGGGGAGCTCTTGAGGATTGACGGGCAAGGCGGTCAGCGATTTCGTTGCCAGTGATGCCAGTATGTCCAGGGACCCATTTGAAGGTGAGTGAGAGTGGCTGGTTGAACAGCCGTTTGCAAAGTTGCGTGAGGTCTTGGATGGTTATTTGGATGGAGTAGATGAGGTCAGTCTGTGAACGGAGGCTATTGTAAGCAGTTCGGAGGCAGTGGAGGGCACTCAGGCTGTCAGTCAGAAGTGCAATTTTGTGGACGTGTTGTGATTGGAGAGTCTGGTGGCTGAGGGTGAGTCCACGATGGATGGCCTTCAGTTCCAGGTCGGTGGTGCTCCAAAGACCATCAGCGGGTTCAGTGTGGGAAGAGTCAGGAAGGTTGGCACTTTGGATAAAGCAGCCAATCCCAGCCTGTTGGGAACTGGGATGTAGAGAGGCATCTGTGTAGACGTGGATCCATTCAGTTTGAGGGAAGGAGATAGATGGGTCAAATGGTTCGCTGTGGAGGAGCCAGAAGGCCAGGTCAGTAGCATCAAGCTGTAAAGGGTGAATGGGGAGAGGGGGAGTGGGAGTGCGAGATGGGCGGGGGATATCAGCAGTGAAGTGAGAGGCATATTCGACAAAGTTTGAACGTTGGAGTCGGTGGCGTTTCCTCTCTGGGATGGCTTGGTAGTCAACTATGTGGCGTTTGAGACAGTGAGAATCAGATTTGCGGAGGGTTTGTTCGTATTTCCCAACTACTTTGGCATGTCTGCGGAGGGAGAGAGGTGGTATGTTGCTCTCGATTTCTAGGGCTGCTTGACTCGTGTGGGCAGGTACCGCATGGGCTAAGCGGAGAGCCTTGCCTTGAACTCGGTCGATCTGGTGGGAGACAGCTGTACGTGCAGAAGGGTGCCATACTTCAGCTCCATATTCGAGTACAGGTCGGAGGTAGGATTTATACAGTTGGGTCATGTCAGCAGCTTTGAGGCCCCAGGATGTGCCTGTGAGTTTTTTCAGAACCGCGAGACGCCGCATGGCTTTGCTGACGGTTTTGGTGATGTAGTGTTTCCAGGTAAGCTTGGAGTCAAGGGTGAGTCCAAGGTAGATGGGTGTTGGAGTGGTGGGCAGAGTTTGGTTCTCAAATTGGAGTTGGATTGGGTAGCGAGCAAGGGTGTCTTGGTGACTGAGGCTGAAGACAGTGGCCTGGCACTTGTTGACGTTGAGGCTGAGTTTCCAGGAGTGGAGCCAGGCACTGAGTGCAGTTAATGCGCGGTTCATCTCAGCATTAAGGCGGGTGAGATTGGGACCTGTGAGAGAGAGGACAACATCATCAGCATATTTTCCAATGGAGATGTTGTGTGGCAGGGCTTGATCCAAGTCATTTAGGTAGGCTGAGAATAAAATGGGGCTGAAGATGCAGCCTTGGGGCACGCCGATGGTAGAGGGATAAGGGCGGGAATAGGTGTTGTTGACCTTGACTTGGAGGGAGCGAGACTGAAGGAAATCAGTTATCCAGATGAACATTTTCCCATGGACTCCAAGGTCGTGGAGTTTGGCAATGAGGCCATCATGCCAGACAGAGTCAAAGGCCTGACTGAAGTCAAGGAAAACAGCAAGCGTGTGATGTTTCTTCTGGAATCCAGCTTCAATGGATTGGGTGAGCCGGATGAGCTGGTCTGTGGTGTTGTGGTGGGGTCGGAACCCAGCTTGTGTGGGGTTGAATCGGGGATGTGTTTCGAGCCAGTACTGGAAGCGGCCATGAATGAGTCTTTCAAACCACTTTCCAAGCTGAGAGGCGAGGGCAATGGGGCGGTAAGAGGAAAGTAAGGTTGGGTCTTTGTTGGGTTTCAGAATGGGAACAATTATCACACGCTTCCAGTCTTTGGGCATAAGACAATACTGCCAGAGTCGATTGAAAAGTCTGAGGATGCCTTGGAGGCCTGGTCCTTTCAGGTGGGACAGGTATTCAGGCAAGATTCCATCGGCACCAGGGGCGCGTCGGAGGGTGATGGTGGTTTGGGCAGCGATCAGCTCGTTGAGGGAGAAGGGGGCAAAGAAGAGGTGAGATGGTTTGTTGGGGGTGTGTTTGTTGATGGCACTGACGTCTTTGCGGAGATGTTGCACAAGGGCACGTTGCTGAGCATCAGTGGGAGGGTCGCGGAACTTTTGGATCAGATCTGTGTGCTGGTAAAACTTGGCAAAGGCTGTGGCTTGGGCACGCCAGTAGACAAGAGTCTTGTGATTGTGCAGGATGGGAGTGAATAGAGTGTTTTTCCCAGCAAAAAGATGACGGACTATGCGTTGTACATGACGTGTGGAGAGGCCTTTGGAGCAGAGGGAGCGCCAGTGGGTACGGGCGGCTGTCTTGATCTTCCTCTGGCAAATGGCGTTCCAGCGGTTTTTGATGGTGCGGTTGAGTTGTGTGGGGTGTTGCTGGAATCGGCGTAAGAATTTGCCTCTCTGATTGCACAGGTAAGTGAGCTGGGCAGTCCAAAAGGGCTTGTAATGCTTCTGCTTTCCTCTGGGGATGCTGTCGGTTGCTGCAGCATGAATTAAGTTGGTGATTTTGGGGAGGAGGTCTCGAAGCTTGGCATGTTCGATGTCCCACTCATCAATTTCCTCACAGCTGAGGTTGAACCGGTTCCAATTTGCTTTTTGGAAGTTGAAACTGCTCTTGGTTCGCAGGCTGGCGCGGTGGAATTGTGGAAGATGGAAAGTGCAAGTGAGACTGGCATGATCAGAGCCAAGTGTGGGTCCTACAGACAGAGACCAAGTGATCGTCTGGGGGAGAGTAGCTAGTACGAGGTCAGGGCGAGTCTGAGTGCCATGGATTCGGTGGGTTAGAGTAGGAAGAACGTCTTCATCGAGGAGGTTTTGGAAAGAGGTGTTGGCGAGCCAGTCAGCTAGTTTTGTGCCATGTGCGTTTTCTGGTGACACGCCTCCTTGGTTCCAATCAGGGTGGAGAGAGTTGAAGTCACCACTGAGGATGCATGGTGTTGGGAACTGCGCGAAGAGAGCTGGATCGAACTGGGGATTTTTGGCTGGTGATGGGTTGTAGATGTTGCAGAAGGTGAAACATCGCTTGCCAAAATAAACTTTAATGGGGAGGAGCTCGATGGTGTCACCATGAGGGTTTTGAAAAGGCAAGGTCTGAGCTTGTAGAGGACGTCGAACCAGTGTGGTCAGGCCGCCGCCTGTGCCTTGAGCTCGTGGAGCATGGAAGACGCGGTAGCCAGGAAAGGACAGGCTTTGGTGAGGCAGTAGACGGGATTCTTGAATGTGAACAATGCTGGGCTTGGTCGTGTGGAGGTGGTTTCGTAACTCTTCAACGTGAGGGGCAAGACTGTTACAATTCCAGCTGAATAAGGAGAACATCGTAGAAGTGACTGAAAGGAAAGATAAGTTAGCTACAGCAAGAGCGTTCCGGTCGACAAGGAGGCAGCCTAAGCTGCGCCTGATATTAGCCCTATTTCTTCAGAGTTAACGTAAAGATCGTGCCGGGGCTTCGGCGCTGTCAAACGGAAACACGTAATATAAGTATATAAGCACAATAAGGGGGTTGGTAGTCATCTCCCTGGTTAGGATAAAGAGAGAGAAAGGTGTTAGTGTTGTGAGTTTGGGATTTAGAATGAATGGTTGGCACCTCTTTCGTCAACCTTTCAGGAGGTAGGGAGGGTTAGTGTTAGTGAAAGATGGTTTGTATGAGAGAGAGTAGTAGAGTTAGTGGTTTTGGTAGAAAGATATTTGATTGATTACCCTCCTGGTACCCCCTGGCCGGTTGTTCCCCCCGCGCGACGAGAACGCAGAGGTGGGGCGGGGGTTATTTCATTAAACAGAAGGAGATACCTGAAGTTAGAAGGCAGATGTAGCCAGAAATTGAAGGGCGTGTTTGTTTTTTTTTTTTTGTTTTTTTTTTGTTTTTTTTTTTTTTTTTTTTTTTTTTTTTTTTTTTTTTTTTTTTTTTTTGGTTTTGTTTTTTTTTTTTTTTTGTTTTTTTTTTTTGTTTGTTTTTTTTTGGTTTTTTTTATAAGTAAATGGCTGAAATTCGAATTCATCGAATTCCAAGTCAACTAAGCCATAGTAAATTCGGTAGACATAGTGTAAGTCAATTTTAGACGTCGTTTCTCTAATGTTTCTAAATTGAATAAATTCAAACGTTCAAAATATCGCCCTTGTCCCTAATATGAATTGAGGATTGTCTTCCTGAGACAAAGTGTAAGTCAACTTTAAGCTGAGGCACAAGCGGTAAGTAGGCTGAGGTTTAGATTGAGGCTTAGGGTTAGGTATTTTTTGACAATGACGAAGTGCGTAGGCTCAAGACATTCTCTGAGAAAGGAAGCCTACAGTATAGGAAACCAGCCCAATCGGGAGAATTTCGCAGTCCACGAGGTTTTACTGCAACATGCATAAACCAAGGTTCGTACAGGTCAGGGAGGCCAGGGTAATTTAAAAATGGTTTGGGTTTGGATTGTCTCGCCCTGGGCACCCACCGATTGGGGGGTGATGTCCGGCCAACAGTTGCAATTTGATATCAAAAGAGAGTACCGAAAGGCGGAGGATAGTGTTCAGAAACTGAACTCCGTCGTTTGACGTGTTGGCTATATTTTCTCTTAAGCAGCGCTGCCTTGCCACAACCAGTTCCTGCTGTCTGGATTGAAGTGGTTGTGACTGTTTTAGTGTGTCAGCAACTCGGCTGTTGGGTATTGTTATGTCAGTGCAAGTGGTGTTCATTGCGACGCACTGGGAAAAATATAATACTGGTGTGCTGTTCTTGTCCTGGGGCTACGACGTCAGTCAATACGTAATCTGTTGGTTTTGGCCCACTGCTCTTTGTACGTATTTCGATTCTCTTTTAGGGTTTGGCCATTTTTTACCTGTTCACGTATTTTGCGGGCTACAAGTTTTTTAAGTGGGATGTGGTGCCGGCGCTGGGAATTACTTTCGCAGACATATTCGAGTTTAGCTTTTACTGTAAGTCTTGGTGTTTCCGTGATTCGTTCTATTTCAAATTTTTAGGTATGTGTGCTGTCTCGGTCGTCATGACACTCTACAACATTCATCAGTATGGTCATTGCTTTCATGCTCTTTTATCAGGGAGTCAAGCCATCTCCGCTATCATTTTTAAATGAAATTTTTTAGCAGAGATGGCTTGTGTAGATTTATGATAAGCACAGTCGGCTGATTACTAAACGCCCAGAACTAAAAAAATCGACTTTTAAATGATGCTAATTATTGTGCTTCCACCACTCTATGATATTTTTTTAGTTCTTACGTGGTGGAGAAAACTGGTCAAAGGAGTTCTTACTATGAGGGCGTTTTGCCACTGTTTTCAACAGCCGTCCTGTTTGTTCTGGCGTTGCTTTGGGCTTTGTTTTCACCTACGAAAGTGATCGATCAGGACCCCAGAGCATTCATTTGGGTGATGGGCGTTGTGTTCTCCAACATTGCTGTACGTTTTATTCTTTCTCCCTGACCATAGGTACTTTCCTGCCACCGAAATCTTGTTCGCAGCTTTATCTTAGTCTCCTTAAAAGAAGTGAGCTGACGGGGTCTGTGCGGAGGGGAAGGACTGGACTGTTGGCAGAAATTAACATTTTCTGTCTCCTAACGTTAAATTGGCCGGACTACATCTATAAATTACTGATGGGGTAGAGTCGGCTCGAGGGAAGCAGTGCAGTGCCCCCCACCAACCACCGACCGAGCTTCCCTTTGCTTATGTTTCCTTTGGGCTGCAAACCTTCGGTTGTATGTTTGATGCTGCGGCTAGTCGATTGATACATTTCAGTGTCGTCTTATTGTGAGCCAGATGTCTCAGACCAGGTGTGAGCCTTTTAACTGGATGTTGTGGCCGTACGGAGCTGCGTTCCTCTTGTCCTTAGTTGGACTTGGTCTGTGGGAGTTGTACCTAGTCAGATTGCTTGCCATAGTGTTCACCGTTGCTCATTTGCACTACGGCACCTGCGTTGTAAGTTCGTCTTCTAACTGAACTCTGCTAGACACAGTCTAGTCTCTCATTTGCAGGTGCGACAGTTGTGTTCTCATTTTGGAATCAAAGCTTTTTCGCTCGGACCTGCTACCAATCGGGCGCATAGCGACTAGTAAGGAAACGAGTAAGCATGGTTGGTGTGCATGTGCTTACTAACAATTTCTGTTTCGCTCTGTTGCTGAACTCTCCATCTATCCACATTAGGAGACTGCGTGCACGTTATTCCATCCAACCTGTCCTAACCTAGAGTCGAACATGCATTGGGGTATATAGGTGTTTTTTTTTCATTAATGGGCATAAGGGTCGTTTTACTTGCACTTTTTCACTGTTGTTTCAGAATTTGATATTTAGACTGGGCTGGGTCTGTTTACTGACAAGGGTTATTTTGCCAGTTGAGCAAATGTTGGGATATTATTGGTGATAATAGTGGGATTGGGTATAGTGATGTAAACGAGACAAGACTGTCTAGAAATTTTTGAGACTACTGGAAGGGTATTGCGGCGTGTTCCGGTTTCCTCCTTTCCGGTTTCCTCTTTTCCGGTTTCCTCCTTTCCGTTTTCCTCCTTTCCGGTTTCCTCCCCTCATATTCCGGTTTCCTCCTTTTTGAAATTCTGGCATAATTTGGTGAGTTTTAATCCATATTATTGCAGTAAGCAAGCTTAGCGTCATTTTAGGTATATTTTTATGCAGTTGAAATATTTTATTACACCTTATTACATACATTCGTAAATGGAAAGGTGTAAGCTACATCTATCATGTAGTAGAATAGATATCTCTCTTGCCACGTTTACTTTCGAAGGTGGCTATATCAGCCATGACCCTTAGAGGATGTGGTCCGCGGGCCGGCCACATTCGATTTTTCAGGTTGCGGGACAGGGCGGATGAGGACGAAGTTTCATTTTATGATTTGATCATTTTAATTGTGATTTTGAAAGCTTTTCTAAAAGACGGACCGATTTCCCTGCCAGGTGGGCCAGAGCTGGTGGGTCGGGCTAATTTTTTAGACCGGCTGCACTAGGCGGTCTGGGCCGAATTTTGCACATCCCTATGACACTTAAAGACAGGAGGACTATGATAGACTGGTACGGACAAAATGGTAGCATGACCCACTATCACGTGACAAGGGTGCATCCACATTGTTTGTTAGCATAACAGCAGTTGCCTCGGGTTAATCGCTTGTCTCTTGATATGTATTTAATTGATCATAATTACGCAACGATGAGAGGGCAACGGAGTCCTGAGCCCGAATTTATTCCGGTCTATAGGCAAGACCAGCTGCAGTCATACATACATTTGCAGGTCACACTTACCCAATTACAACTGATTCAAATTTTTAACTCTAATTCCCGACATTTAATTTTATAATGACGCAAAACTAGCTGGCTGGAATATTATCGATTAAAGCTCACCAAAATATGCTAAAATTTTAAAACGGAGGAAACCGGAATATGAGGGGAGGAAACCGGAAAGGAGGAAAACGGAAAGGAGGAAACCGGAAAAGAGGAAACCGGAAAGGAGGAAACCGGAACAAACCGGGTATTGCTTGTGATCGATTTAGAGTAGAATGTGTTGTGTTTTTATTTTGCTCTTTAACTATTTGTAATTTTCATTTTCCTCTATCAGTCAGAGAGACTAAGCCATAGACGAATCGGTTCCTTTCATGGCTTACCTCTCCGACTATGGCTACGATGTTCCATCGATGGCTATTGAACGCCTACTTAGCCATACATGGCTACTTAGCCCTCTATGGCTACTTAGCCCTCTATGGCTACTTAGCCTTCTATGGCTACCACTCTTCCACAGCATAGCCAACTATGGCTATGTAGCCATCTATGGCTACATAGCCATCTATGGCTACGTAGCCATAGATAGCTAAAAAGGCGGGGCCTCCTCGAGTTTAGCCATAGATGGCTACATAGCCATAGATGGCTACGCATCAACATAGCCATCTATGGCTACGTAGCCATCTATGGCTAAAAGTGTGGGGCCACCTCGATTTTAGCCATAGATGGCTACATAGCCATATATAGCTATGTAGCCATAGATGGCTACATAGCCATAGTTGGCTACCACTCTTTCACAGCATAGCCATAGATGGCTATGTTGATACATATTTGGCTGAAAGTGAGTGGGGCCTGCCTTTGTAGTCATAGATAGCTACTTAGCCCTCTATGGCTACCCTGTTTGGGCAGACCAAACTCCAATTGGAGTAGTTTTCTGATGGTTCCCAATGAGCCCCTCGCATGACAGGACCGAATGTTATGACTTTTCGTGGTGGGACCCTAACCGGGAAGATTTGTCATCAGTAAGAAGTGCGCCAAATTCAAATCACTCAGGTACTGGCACCTTCTACTGAACCTAAATCGTCTTCATCCTCCAGGCCACCTCTGCCATTCGCTGACTTCCAGATCGTACCAGAACCACTTCGATCATCCAGCCCGCCACTCACGATTTGCACATCATCAATCTTCGCCGAAGTACTATCCTGAGAATCGGCCGATTTAGAGTGGAAGAAGGTGAAGCTGCCGATTTTCCTTCAGCTTTCCACGATTCCCACTCTTCTAGCTTCTGTACTTCTTTGCATGGTTTCTCCATCGAGGCACACCACTTCGATCCACTTCAAATCGCGCCGCCAAAGTACTATCCCGAGAATCGGCCGATTCAGAGTGGAAGAAGGTGAAGCTGCCGATTTTCCTTCAGCTTCTTTGAGGCACACCACTTCGATCCACTTCAAATCGCCCCGCCGAAGTACTATCCTGAGAATCGGCCGATTCGGAGTGGAAGAAGGTGAAGCTTCCGATTTTCCTTCAGCTTTACATTGTTTTAAGTCTTGTAGCTTCCATACTGCTTCGAAACTTACTGGGCCTCCAGCCACACCACTTCTAATCCACTTTGAATCGTCCTGCCGAAGTACTGCCCCAGAATCGGCCGAGTTTGGAGTGGTAAGAGGTGAAGCTGCCGATTTTCCTTCAACTTTCCGTTATTTTAACTACTGCTTCAAATAGAAAGTTTGCATCAAATATGCTTACTACAGTATCCGATCCAATCGGGACCATCATATTCAGACTTAGCTAAGCGAGAGCTTTTGATTGAGTACCTACATGCCTATGTTACGAAGCAGCGTTACAAAGTTAGAAAATTTGCATAAAAAATTTGCATATTCAAAATGTCAATTTTTACGTAGCCATCTATGGCTACATAGCCATCTATGGCTATGTAGCCATCTATGGCTATGTAGCCTTTTATGGCTAAAAACGATTGAGCCATTTTAGCCATGGAAGGCTATGTAGCCATAGATGGCTATGTAAAATTCGATAGCCATCTATGGCTACTCTCAAAATAAAACTGAAATTCGGAATTTGCCGATCAGCTATTTCAGTTTCATTTTGAGAGTAGCCATAGATGGCTATCGGATTCTATGTAGCCATCTATGGCTATGTAGCCTTTTATGGCTAAAAACAATAGCTGATCGGCAAATTCCGAATTTTAGTTTCATTTTGAGAGTAGCCATAGATGGCTATCGAATTTTACATGGCCATCTATGGCTACATAGCCTTCCATGGCTAAAATGGCTCAAACGTTTTTAGCCATAGATGGCTACATAGAATCCGATAGCCATCTATGGCTACTCTCAAAATGAAACTGAAATAGCTGATCGGCAAATTCCGAATTTCAGTTTCATTTTGAGAGTAGCCATAGATGGCTATCGAATTTTACATAGCCATCTATGGCTACGTAGCCTTCCATGGCTAAAATGGCTCAATCGTTTTTAGCCATGAAAGGCTACATAGCCATAGATGGCTATGTAGCCATAGATGGCTACATAGAATCCGATAGCCATCTATGGCTACTATCAAAATGAAACTGAAATAGCTGATCGGCAAATTCCGAATTTCAGTTTCATTTTGAGAGTAGCCATAGATGGCTATCGAATTTTACATAGCCTTTTATGGCTATGTAGCCTTCCATGGCTAAAATGGCTCAATCGTTTTTAGCCATAAAAGGCTACATAGCCATAGATGGCTATGTAGCCATAGATGGCTACATAGAATCCGATAGCCATCTATGGCTACTCTCAAAATGAAACTGAAATTGCTGATCGGCAAATTCCGAATTTCAGTTTCATTTTGAGAGTAGCCATAGATGGCTATCGAATTTTACATAGCCATCTATGGCTACGTAGCCTTCCATGGCTAAAATGGCTCAATCGTTTTTAGCCATAAAAGGCTACATAGCCATAGATGGCTATGTAGCCATAGATGGCTACGTAAAAATTGACATTTTGAATATGCAAATTTTTTATGCAAATTTTCTAACTTTGTAACGCTGCTTCGTAACATAGGCATGTAGGTACTCAATCAAAAGCTCTCGCTTAGCTAAGTCTGAATATGATGGTCCCGATTGGATCGGATACTGTAGTAAGCATATTTGATGCAAACGTTCTATTTGAAGCACTAGTTAAAATAACGGAAAGTTGAAGGAAAATCGGAAGATTCACCTTCTTCCACTCCGAATCGGCCGATTCTCAGGATAGTACTTCGGCGGGGCGATTTGAAGTGGATCGAAATGGTGTGCCTTGAAGAAGCTGAAGGAAAATCGGCAGCTTCACCTTCTTGCACTCCAAATCGGCCGATTCTCAGGATAGTACTTTGGCGGCGCGATTTGAAGTGGATCGAAGAGGTGTGCCTCAAAGCAGAAAGCATGTCAAAGAAGTACAGAAGCTAGAAGATTGGGAATCGTGGAAAGCTGAAGGAAAATCAGCAGCTTCACCTTCTTCCACTCCAAATCGGCCGATTCTTGGGATAGTACTTCGGCGGGACGATTTAAAGTAGATCAAAGTGGTGTGGCTGGAAGGAGAGAGTTTGTTGAAGAAGTACAGAAGCTAGAAGAGTGGGAATCGTGGAAAGCTGAAGGAAAATCGGCAGCTTCACCTTCTTCCACTCCAAATCGGCCGATTCTTGGGATAGTACTTCGGCGGGACGATTTAAAGTAGATAAAAGTGGTGTGGCTGGAAGGAGAGAGTTTGTTGAAGATGTACAGAAGCTAGAAGAGTGGGAATCGTGGAAAGCTGAAGGGAAATCGGCAGCTTCACCTTCTTCCACTCCAAATCGGCCGATTCTTGGGATAGTACTTCTGCGAGACGATTTAAGGTAGATCAAAGTGGTGTGGCTGGAAGGAGAGAGTTTGTTGAAGAAGTGGAGAAGCTAGAAGAGTGGGAATCGTGGAAAGCTGAAGGAAAATCGGCAGCTTCACCTTCTTTGACTCCAAATCGGCTGATTCCCGGGATAGTACTTCTGTGAAGATTGATGACATGCAAATCGTGAGTGGCGGGCTGGATGATCGAAATGGTTCTGGTACGATCTGGAAGTCAGCGAATGGCAGAGGTGGCCTGGAGGATGAAGACGATTTAGATTCAGTAGAAGGTGCCAGTACCTGAGTGATTTGAATTTGGCGCACTTCTTACCGATGACAAGTCTTCCCGGTTAGGGTCCCACCACGAAAAGTCATAACATTCGGTCCTGTCATGTGAGGGGCTCATTGGGAACCATCAGATTGTCAGAAAACTACTCCAATTGGAGCTTGGTCTACCCAAATGGGGTAGCCATAGAGGGCTAAGTAGCCATCTATGACTACAAAGGCAGGCCCCGCTCACTTTCAGCCAAATACGTATCAACATAGCCATCTATGGCTATGTAGCCATATGACTACAAAAACAGGGTCCGCCCACTTTTAGCCATAGATGGCTATGTAGCCATAGATGGCTACATAGCCATAGATGGCTAAGTAGCCATAATTGGCTATGCTATGAAACAGCGGTAGCCAACTATGGCTACATAGCCATCTATGGCTATGTAGCCATCTATGGCTAAAATCGAGGTGGCCCCACACTTTTAGCCATAGATGGCTACGTAGCCATAGATGGCTATGTTGATGCGTAGCCATCTATGGCTAAACTCGAGGAGGCCCCGCCTTTTTAGCTATCTATGGCTACGTAGCCATAGATAGCTATGTAGCCATAGATGGCTACATAGCCATAGTTGGCTATGCTGTGGAAGAGTGGTAGCCATAGAAGGCTAAGTAGCCATAGAGGGCTAAGTAGCCATAGAGGGCTAAGTAGCCATGTATGGCTAAGTAGGCGTTCAATAGCCATCGATGGAACATCATAGCCATAGTCGGAGAGGTAAGCCATAAAAGGAACCGATTCGTCTATGGCTTAGTCTCTCTGACTGTCTATGGCTAAGACTATTTAGAAAGTGACGTCCTTCGCAGTTGGAATAATTCCTCCACCTAATAATAACCAACTTGTAATAAGAACGACATAATTTTTACACTGTCAAGTTTTAAACTGACAAGACTGAATAATGAGGGTGTGCCCAAAAAATAACAACCCAGCAGAGTTTTTGCTGTAGCAACCGCAAATCTCAACCGATTTGAATGAATCCTTTTTTAAATGAAAGATAAATAAATTCTTGAACGATTGATGTACCGCTTATTAAGATAGCCTGCTTAGTTCTTGAGATATTCGTCCTCAAAATCAAAACAGAGATTTTGGCGATGAACAAGAGTGACCAACAAGAGTGAACAAGAACAACCCAGCAGATTTTTCACTTTTGCAACTATGAATCTCATCCGATTTGAATGAATCCTTTTTTGAATGAAAGACTGATAAATTCTTCAAAGATTGGTGCAATTTTTATTGAGATTCACAGAACAAGAGCGATTCCGTTGCATTTCATAATAAAGCAGATTCCTACTGCTGGGGCTAATGATACTTTAGTGTTGAAGTAAACCGAGTTTCTGTGTCACTGTAAAGCCTCCAAGAGCCCTTAGCAGTAGCAGGACATCCGTTTTATTACGCAGTGCAGAATAATAAAAAAATCCCTCTTGTTCACTGCCAAAATCACTGTTTTGAATTTGAGAGCCAATATCTCAGGAACTAAGCTGAGTACATTAATGAAACTTACAGCAGTCTTTTAAGGATTTATTTATCTTTCATTTAAAAAAGGATTCATTCAAATCGGTTGAGATTTGCGGTTGCTACAGCGAAAAATCTGCTGGATTGTTTTTTTTTGGCACACCCTGTAGATTTTAAACACACCAAGCTACTATTTAGACCGGAGGAGAGTAGACTAAGAAACGTGTTTAATAAAAATTATTTTAGAAGGCTACTGAACTCTTCTTCACTGTTATACTGCTAAATTGTGGACTCCAGAAATGGGCTTAACTGACTTTTAGGGGTCCCTCCACTACATATTAATTTATCACTTTCTTGCTTAGGCTTAGGCTTAGGAGTCAACTGAATACGGTAGATAAAATTGAAATTTTTGTTAGGGACCCCTAGAAGTCAGTTTTGCCCAGAAATGCTGTTCTAGTATGTCTCGGTATTTGAGCGCCAAAATCTAGAGTAAGAAACCGACCAATAATTCTTCGTCATATAGATCTCGATTACATCACTCTAGTGTTGTTCGCACTGTACTGCGGTATAGGTAGAAAGAAAAGAATAGGTCTATCAAAACCAACAAGCGAACAATATCCCTGCGAACAAAAACAGAATCATAATTTTACAAAATCCCTTTTGAAATCTTGAATGCGCCGCTCCTCCTGAACTAAGGTTTGCAATTCTTAATTTGTGTCTGTGGATAGCAAGACGTGAGTAAACAGGTTAACTGCACGTTTAACAAACACACGTACGTATCCATTCCGATTAGAGTGGCCTGCTTGCCCTTGCTTGTTTCTCTGTGGCTGGTCTGATTGAGATGCTTTTTTCCTTAGGCGCTCTTACGTCCTATCGTTCAGCATAGACGTAGGGTTACCGTGTAAAACTAAATTTTACCTCTAATTTTTTGGCGGAATGTTAAAATATGATATCAGCGCAAAACCGCTGAGTTTACTTCGGTTATCTAATTCGCATTGGATTATTACCATAATGTTACGGGCAGACATGGGCTAGCATTTCGGCTGAGGGGTTATAAATTTTCAAATTCTGAGGGGGCTCAAGGGGAAGCGGCGTCTGATGCGGGATTGAAGGAGGGTAAGCAAAACAATCGGATTTTTTCCTAAAATCAAGGTTTTAGGCTTGTTTTCGCTAAAATAGGTTAAAAATAAGTTATTCTAAGCTCATTTATACCTAATCTATATTATTATCATAATGTTCTATGCAACATTCTTCCTAAAATTCCTGAAGGGGTAGGTCATAGCATACATGGGCTGGAAAAATCCGGAGGGGGGGGTAGGAGGGGGGAGAAGACCTCGGGGGGGTTAGCCGGCGAGGGGGGTATGGAGTATGTTTGGGCGGCCGAGGGGGGTATGGCCGGCCGAGGGGGAGGGGTATACCCCCCTTACCCCCCCGGCCCATGTATGGGTCATAGCCTGAGAGGGGTCTGCCATCCCCCCGAAACGAATTTTACTACCCCCTCCAATTTCTGACAACTAATTTTTCGAACAAATTTTTTCAATTTTTTAGTATTTCAGACACTAAAATTGATAAAACGGCCTGTAAAACAACACTTTTTAGCTGTATTTGAGCCAAAATTAGCATTTTTTTGCGATTTTGAGCGTGTTTTAGTACTCCACCCCTCCTTAGAATTTGGGCTCAGACCCCGGCCGGCGCCAGACCCCCAACCCCTTCCCCTTTGGCGGATGATTTGTTACATGTTTGATTATTACTGCTTTAGTACTGATTTTACGCTCATGTTGCGCAAAACAATTAAGCGTCTACGTATTTTGCTTTCGTAGTTTTTGTAATTTCGCTTTTTAATCTAAACGCTATCGTGAACTTATACAATGTATTTGTCTCTTGTTTCTTGTAGTACAACGTTGGCCAAAAAACCCGCTTGCCATTTTTCTAGAGTATCGTAAATTTTAATGCTTTCAATTTTCCATTCAATTAAAATATTTTGGGAGTAATTTATTTGGTGTTTCTAGTATAATCACGCTAAATGCTGGTTGGTGCAGAGAACAGACGTTTATTGCAGCGCTAGAGTAAGAATGAAGTAGGAGATAGGACGTGTGGGTCAGATTCTTTCGCTAACGAACCCTCCCTAGTCTGTCTTCTATGAAAAATCTCGAGTTGAATGTATATGGGTCAATATAAACTGCAATATTCCATGAAGCCCTTTCACAGTCTGGCACCTAACGCCGTTCATGGTACCAGCAGCATATACGGTACTTCCTCGAATAGGGACTTTTGTGGTACCATTATGGTACCCATGCAGACATGGGCTAGCATTTCGGCTGAGGGGGGTAGAATTTTCAATTCCTGAGGGGGGTAGGAGCGCCTGAGGGGGGCTGAGGAGGTGGTAAGCCAAAAAGTCCGATTTTTGCTTATTTTTCATTAAAATAGGCTAAAATTAGCTATTCTGAGCTCATTTACATACACCTAATCTAGGCATATTTTTATCATAATTTTCTGTACAAAATTCTTCCAAAAAATTCCTGAGGGGGGTAGCATTCGGCTGAGGGGGGTAGGTCAGAGCCTGAGGGGGGCCAACCCCCTCAGCCCCCCCTTTGCCCATGTCTGCCCATGACCATGGGTGCCGGTACCATATGGTACCACTACCAGATATGGTACGAAATCTGACCGGAGTGGTAAAATATATGGTGCCGGTACAGGTACCAATGCGAAGGTAGGGGTACCATATATGGTGATGGTAGCATAAACGGCGTTAAGTGCCTGACTGGTTTATTCCCTATGCTACGCGATGTTTTTGACCGACACTGCAGTATGTATATGCCGTTTTGTTCCAGCTACTAACAGGATGCTTCTGTTTATGCACTTTCAATTTTATAAATTGGTGTGTTTTTAGCTCCGAGGCACATGAAAATAGTGCTGAGGACAAGAAAAGCTTGTTGTCAGAAAACGTTTAGTTTATATACGCAGAAGGCATGAGTGGTACTGTTGTGTTGCGTGCGTGGAATTTCATCTCCTAATTTGCGTCTGCATTTGATCCTCATAACTTGTGATACGCCTCTACTGCACTGTTTACTTGTCTCATCGTAATGTTTCTATTAAGTGTTCTTGTAATATTATCGCTCTGCTGCTTTCCGTGAAAGTCTGTTAAAATCTACTGTCTATGCCATACGTTTTCTGTCTGAAGCAGCACACCGTTAGAAGCAGCACGAGCACGTGTTCGGCTTATAGCATGAACATGTATTCTGTGCGTCCCAAAAAGAAATGAGAATGAGAACAACGTAAAACTCTCCGCGCGGTGCGGTTGGCTGACGTTTCCATTTTTATCTCCTCTATTCTTGATCGGAAATGTTTTTCTAATCAGTTGAATAGGGTAAGGTTCGTCCATAAAGTTGTCTGTGCTGACATGATCAAATTCCAAGGGCAGTAGCAAATCAATGGTCTACGTACAAGCACCTGGCGCATGTTTTAAGGACAGGTGTCGTGCTCCCTCATTCGCAGAACAACGTGAGTGAAAAGCACTGACTACGTACGTTATGACCACGTGTGTAATATTTGAAAGTGTTCTGGCAGAAATGAACGGTAACACCCATACACCATGGGTTTGCCACCACCCGACTTCGGTCAGACCCCGACACGATTTTCTGGCAAGTAATTTTATATAATTTCGGACACTAAAATTGCTAAAAATCACATACCTGTAAAACAGCGCTTTTTAACCATACATGTAAGTTTATCCGCCGAAGGAGGAGGGAGGTCTGGCGCCGTCCGGGGGGCTGAGCCCAAATTCTAGGGGAGCGGGTTGGGTACTAAAAAAACGCTAAAAATCGCAAAAATCTCAATTTTTGGCTAAATTTAGCAGAAATCGCTAATTTAGGCTCAAATACAGCTAAAAAGTGCTAATTTGAAGGTGATTTTAGCAATTCTAGTGTCTGAAATTCTAAAAAATCGCAAAAACAAAAATTTACTCAAAAAATTAATTGCCTGTAAAATCGGAGGTGGCGGGAAAATCATCTCGGAAGGGGGAGGGGCGGAAAAAATCATTTCGGATGGGGGTCCCAATAGGGGGTCTGGCCTAAGTCGGGTGGGGGAACCCGGACCCCTGTTACATGTATGTTTTAACCTATTTTAGGCAGAATTATCGATTTTTTGCTATTTTGAGCGTTTTTAGCACCCAACCCTCCTCCCCTAGAATTTGGGCACAGACTCAGGCCCCCTGGCCGGCGGCAGACCCTCAAACCTCATGCCCCCATCGGCGGATGAGCTGTTACATACAGTATAGATCAAAAAAAATGTCCCATCGCTTTTTCGGCCTTCACTCAAACGTTTCGTTCTCAGTCACTTCTTTACCGATTTGGCTCAAATTTTCAGCAAAAATTAACAACATGGTTGGCTAAATATTCTGCAAGTTTAGTGCCAAAATTCCGACTCATACTGGTTTTATGACCCGAAAACTAGGAATGAGGGTGGTCCACGCAAATTTATTTTTTTTCGGTAATACAAGGAGTACAGTCCTGAAACTTGCAGGAATGATTGATGTTGCTATTGGGCATAACATACTAAGCGGGCAGCCCTATAGCTCAAAGGGCACTAAAATGGGGGAATTTCAAAAACATGAGTGAAAATCCCATAGTTAAGAAATCTGCACCTTCTAGAATCAAAGCACTGAATCTGTTGTTAATCAACATAGATTGTAGCAGGAAGTTCGACAAATAAATGAACCTGATATTTAAACGCTGTTCCACACCATAGTAACCATCCCTGCAGCGTTTTTTGAAAATTGAAAATCTTTAGAATCGTCATTTTGCCGGTTTTACGAAGAAAAGTCATATTTCGTCATTGTTTTGAAATTCCCCCATTTTAGTGCCCTTTGAGCTACAGGGCTGCCCGCTTAGTAAGTTATGCCCAATAGCAACACCAATCATTCCTGCAAGTTTCAGGTCTGTACTCCTTGTATTACCGAAAAAAATTAAATTTGCGTGGACCACCCTCATTCCTAGTTTTCGGGTCATAAAACCAGTATGAGTCGGAATTTTGGCACCACACTTGCAGAATATTTAGCCAACCATGTTGTTAATTTTTGCTGAAAATTTGAGCCAAATCGGTAAAGAAGTGACTGAGAACGAAACGTTTGAGTGAAGGCCGAAAAAGCGATGGGACATTTTTTTGATCTATACTGTATATGCTGCTACACACTACTGCACCGTTCGGTGCTCTGTTCGACCTGTTATCACGATGAGTCGGCGCACTTGTCATGGTCCGCTGTCTTATGCGCTTGAGACAAGTTGAAAGCTTCTTCCATCCTCACCCGCTCGGTTGCACAAATCCTGCTTCTTTCCCTCACACGAAACTGACTAGAAGAGGCAAGCCATGGGACAGAGGACACAAGTCAGCTCAACTGATTCTCTTCTCTGCCTTGCTGCAATTCTTCATGCAAGAGTCATTGAAATGATAACATCCGTATGTACGGTACCGCTTGAAGTTTAACCGGCATTAAAGGTCTCCGTATCATACAGATTGTGTGTTGATATTTCCCTGACCCTTCAAGAGGTAGAGAAATGAGGCTTCAGGTCCGCTATCCAGAAATTAGGAAGCAGGCGCAGACCTAAGCCTAACCGAGTTGGAGTTATTTTTTATGTTTAGGAGGAGTCGGTTGGAAATTGGATGATTCATCTTTTGGTAGGCTCTATAAGAAAAGCTTTTTTGGATGGCTGACCTTGTGCGTAGGGGTGGGACCGGTATAAAAATACCGTTAGCGGTATAAAAATACCGTATAGCATTTTCGATACCGTATGAAACCGTATAGTAAGCTCCAATAATCGAGAAACGCTTAGTTAAGTTGAAATCTGCAGAAATCGCGAAGATTAATAGAAATTCTATTAATGACATAAAATTCGGCACTACAGTAGGTTTTTGAGTGATTAGTAGAGGAGAATAACGTGCAATTTTTGTTGCACAGCCATAAAATATTACAAATTCAGTCACAAAGTTGTGTAGGTCAATAAAGAAAATTGAATATAATAAAAAAATTGGCCTACTGCAAAAGTTCAATTTATAACATAAATATTGTGCAAAACCCAATCAATTATTATTTTAGAACGATTTTCTTACTTTTGATCTTTTTGAAAAACTGAAAATTTACTTGAAAAATTTGAACAAATCACCAAATTAGGATAATTATAAAAGGAGAGCTTGCCAAAAATTGGTGACCTGGAATTAAAAATTGCAAAAATATGCTGATTTTTTCAAGAAAAACTGAATAATTCAGTGTTTAAAACTATAATACGGTGTAAAAATACCGTACACCGTACGGCCAAAAAACCGTATAATACGGTACGATACCGTATTATACCGTATACCGGTCTCGTCTCTAGTAGTGCGGAGAAGCTCAAATAAACTAAAACTAACGGATCAACTGTGACTCTGCACGCTTGTGTACGTAACGTGTTTTGGTTTTCATTGTTGGTCGACAGAGGGCGCTGCAGCCGCACTGCTTTTGTCGCAATGAGAAGGCGCGGAAATCTGTCTGGCCGAGCAGTGCGCATTGCCTGCGATCAGTTTTTGATGGATGCTTTGTTCAGTTTTATTGGAAGATTTATTGTGCCATGTAGGTAAGAGACCGATTGTCTGTTTATTGGCTGCCTATTGAAGACAATGCCACGCTGTTTTTCTCAGTTCGAGCTGACCCTAGTTTTTCCAAGCTGCTGTGTGCTACAGAAGTAGACTTGATGTCGAGCCGGACTACTCATGAAATTGGTTGACCCATTCATTGCTTACCTCTTGTGTATGGTGGTTCTGGCTGCTGCTGAGTCGGTCGGCAAAAGACGTCGCAAAACAGCATCTGCCAAGTATGAAATAAGCAGTAAGTGGTTTTTCTTTCTGCATCCTATGTCTGTCATTGCTTTTTGTGCCGATTCGGCCTTTACAACAAAGTGCCGCGGTGCTATTCGACTGCCAAGATGATTGGGCGGTTCTAGGGGCGGCAGAGCAAGTGTATTTGAAGTATAGTAAGTGGAGTGGGCACGGGAATGAGTGCTCATGCAATGCGCCGAGCGGTTGGCTACATGTTCCCACACGAAAACGAGCTTAGTTGGCAGGCGCTAATGCTTCTTGATGCCTTGTCGATTTGCATGTGGTCTGGCTAGGTTGGTCTGATAGCCACAAATACAGATCATTGTTTTGTCAGAGACGCACATGCACAGGCTAATGCAAATGACCTACCGGGCTGCTGTCTTGGCCTGTCTGACTCATAGATCCGATTCGTACACCTTCCTGTGGACTGCAATCGTTATAGCATTTTTATGTTGGGGCACTGTTCTTTCTTATGAGTTGCGATTTATTAATTGAAATTGAGTATGGTTTCCATTCCACTGTTGTGACAACTAACCTTGTAGTTGTAACCTTGAGTGTTCGTTCACGCAGCACATGATTGTCTGTCTTGTATCATTCACTTTGTCACCGTTCGTGCGTCGATGTCATTATGGTGTTGGAGGGCTTGTCCGTTTTGCGCGGGGACGGGATGAGGTGGCGAAAGCGCTGCTCGGGTGCGTCTAGTATTTCGCTCCATTCATTCGTTGGTTTGGTGTTTACGTCTAGGGTTTCAGTGCGTTGCGTTTGTTGTTTTGTTGCTGTTCTAATTACATCCCGGAGGAGCGAATAAGTCGATGTGTGTTTGTTGCTTCGTCCGATTGACTGATTAGTAGCTGACCGGCGTCCCAGCAGGGACTGGACGGATGTCAGGGTGGGCTCTAACCCTATTAGATGTGCAGTGTTAGCTTGTCGGGGCCGTGTGTCTCCTTGATTACACACAGACCTGTCCTAGTAAGGGAAGTGGGCTGCTAGCCGTGAACACGCTTTTAATGGGCCAACTGAAATTTTGTTCTCACGATAAAATTGATCTTGGCATCCGCTGGCCAGTGCTTTTTACGACCGTCTGTTGGCCCAGACAAACGAGGGTCAAGAGATGAATTCATGCTTGCGGTGCGGCCGCCGCCTACTAATTGCGCTCCAGCACATGCCCTATTGTGCGCGCCTGTTTACAGACAGCACATGTTCTAACGGTTCATTTTAAGCCGCATAAGTGCTGCCTGCACTGCCAACAACAGAAAAGTGCGTGCGGCAGCAGTCAGTCAATCTTTGATTTAACCGACCAGATGTCGGTCTGAGCAGTTTGCAAGTGTTGAAAGCTTTAAAACGGTCTGCAATTTGTATGTTGGCGCCGGTTGACGTGTTGAGTGAAGGCTGTTACATTTTTGCATCCCCTGTCCTGTCAAGCGCACGAACCGGAGCTAGCAAACAGACCATTTTAGCTTTCTCTTTTAGATCTGATGTCGCAGTCTTTGCGAATCAACCGCAAACAGGCGTGTCAGGGTAAGCGAGTGACGCTGCGCTGTCCGCCACACTCGCAGGTGTTGGTTGAGAGTACTTTCTACGGACGCGTCGTTCCCAGTACCGAGCTGTGTCCGCCTTCGGACGCTCAACTGAGCAAGAAGACAGATTCAGCTGCGGCGGACAAGAGTGTGCCGTGGGAGGAGAGATACGAAGATACGAGTTGCGACGTCACCGACGCACACACGGTAACGGCTTTGCTTACGACCAATTTGGAAGGCTCAAGTGCCTAGTGCTTCTAGCCAAAGCGGATTAGTAGAGCAATTGAAGGCTCTACAGAGTCTGTCAGTCACGCACAAATTGATCGCTGATTAAGATGAACACATTATTTAGCGCTGCCCATTTCAGAAAGTGGTTCAAAGATGCCAGAACCGCCGGAAGTGCCGAGTGCACGCGAAGCCGCATTTCTTCGGCCGGGACCCGTGCCCGTCGACCAGCAAGTACTTGCAGATATCCTACAAATGCAAGCCTAGTAAGCGGCAGCAGGTTTAGTGCCGTTTTTTATGAGTGGGTGGGTGTGTGTTAGTTTTTGCGGTGTATCGGTTAACGTCGCCGGACAGGGGGTGGTGGTGGTGAGTGGCGGTGGGCAAGCGGTGCAGCTGACGCGGTGCTTTGATTTGGCGCCCGTTATGTGTCATCTAAATTATAGCCCCGGCGCAACTGATCGCACTGCTTGCGCAACATCTATCCTCCGCCCGCAGCACCTCTTTATTGCGTAATTGGGTCCGGAACTGCACGGCCACCCTGGCCGCCAGTCAGCTGCCTACAAGCTGCTGCTGCTTCAAAAATCTCCTGCTCAACACGCTGTAACAAACTACTGAGATGGAGGGAACGCAGTTTGTTGCGCTAAACGACGCAAGCACAAACATCGCTTATTTTTTGCTCGTTCTATTATTTTATGCAAATGACTTTTTTGGCTTAATCCTATGTATAGCCCGGTTCAGTCATAAATAACATGATTACTGATACAAGGCACTGGTAGCATAAGAGAATTTCCAACTTTCGTTGCTAAAATAGTCAGATAATTTCTGATTTTTTTCGTAGAAGGCAGTGGAAATAGTTAATGCAGCATCTCCGTATCACTTTAGCCTCACTAGTTTGTGTTGCAGTCTAAAAAATACGATCTCGTAATTAAGCCGCGCTGCATCAATGACCAGCGGTAACCGGTGCTTAGCTAATCATTCTTCGCTAATGTGAATTTTGTGCAGCTAGATTAGCTGAAATTGGTGACTAATTGCCACGTTACTAGGTTACGGCTTCTATTTCAAGTCCAACTTCAATTAAGTCAGTGCGACACACGCTAGCGTGGACAGACGACATGACATAACAATATTTCATACGAGCTAAGCATATGTTTCAGGCCAGTTCAACACGGAGCATTTCTGCGAAGGAGATACCATGCAGGTTAGTGCGAGTCGATACGGTCACATTGCTTTATGGCGCTGCTTGTACGTATTTGCATAATCATTAATCTCGGCTATTACTTTGATTCTGGCGCTTGTGCTCATATTCCATTGGCTGATTCATGCCGGCGCTCCACTCCCTCGGGAGAGCATTGGCCTACACTATGCATACTACGCGTTTACTGGAACGAGTTCCGCTATATTTTTAGCTCAGCTGTCGACCGGGGAAGCGTTTGGCGCTCTATCAAGCCACTTGGGGAGTGGACAACGCCAAAGACAGCAAAAGCCGTTGCAGCGCGTCGCAACCATCTTTGTCCGGTGAACTGGGAACAGCACTTCAGTTTCCTAAGACACGTTGATTTCAGTTTGCAGCTCCGATGCCCTCGCTCGTCTCACTCCCCACTGTCATGCTCAAAAGCGGTGTGCAGTGGCTGTGAGAAACGAAGTTCTCGGAAATCCCTGTCCAATCGGTGCCAAAAAGTCGCTGTATTTGATATTTATGTGTGGTAATGCGCCTGTGTCCAGCCGCAGTTCGTAATAATCGGTTAGTGTCTTGCAGTATCGGAGCGAATATTCAATGAAGCAGCGTTAGAGGGGCGGTTGGACGGTTACGGAGGTGCTAAACTGCACAGTTCCTCCAAAGACCAAACAGTCCTGTCGGTGCGACCGGCATTGGCACCTACCGCTAAACCTCCCAGCAATGACGGTTGGTCTTGTAAGTCTACCTACTGGATGGAAGTGTGCATGTCTGTAAATTGTGTCCTTCAGCCTTTGTGCCCGCTGCTAATGTGCCTGCTGTGGTTTCGCCGGCCGTTGCCGAGAGTACAACCGCCGTATCAGTTGGTCCGCTGATCGTCCCAACCACTTGTCTGCCTCCGTCAGTTCCCAACGCTATCGGCTTCGTTCAAAATTGGATTGTCACCTGGAGCTATCTGAAAGGTAGGGCTGACTGACCAACTGACTGACTGTGCTTAGTCTCGCATCGGTTTCAGCAAACAAGGAAAAATCTATTTTGTATTTCTGTCTGTCTGCAAGCGCCGGTCTCATTCTGCTGCTTTCTGTTTGCATCGGTCAACAGTGCATGCAGACGAAGCTTACTACGCGCAAAGGAGGATTACTCTATGAAAGAGCCGTTGTTAACAAGTTTGGTGGCTCCAAATCTGATCTGGAATCCACAACAAATACGGCGCCCACGTGTACGTAAGTTGCGAAGTTGGTCGCCCCGACCGGGCCGATGGTAACGCCGAAAAGTTTGCGTTTTAAAATAGGCGGCGTCATTAAAAAGCAACGAAAAATGCCTGCGCGTGGGTTCTAAAAAAGAGATTAGCGCTACTCTTGGTAAGGATGAAATTCAACAAACATTTGATTTGGTCGAGGCACTGCTGTTTAGTGTAGCAGTACCTCAACTAGAGGGTCCCAAATACGTAACACGATGTCAGCATTGCGTGTGTTCGATGTCGTGACCTTTCCGGTTTTCGTATTACAGGAAAACCCGTTGTTATGCTAGTTGTTTGTTTTCAGTGTTCGAAGGAGATAGCAGAAATGGTATGGAAGTGTCAGAGCTGGGCAGGAATGGCTTGTCGTTTATGAGATTTGGCGGTAATCACTTGACGCCTCCGAGAGCTCACACAATCAACTACTACAGTGCCAGCTAGGGATACGCACATCCACAGGTACAGGCAGCAGTTACAGTGCTTATCGGCTTGTGCGTTGGTTTGGCTCAGTTTTTATGCATTCAGTTTTAACAATCTTGCATAGCTGCGCCTTAATTGTCACTGCACGAGGAAGTGGGCCAAAATGGCCATTTTCCAGGACATGAGGAATCGAAGAATTGAAGGAGGTTCTTGCAAATTTACATGTAGGTGTAATTTTGATAGAACAGAACGAATTTGAAGTCCCTTTTACTCTATCTGTCTTCCTTCATATATTTCGAATTAATGCTCCGATTAAGTTCAGATCTGAATGCGTCTACTAAACAGACTGGGTAGCAATACAAAAAGCAGAAATGTTGATTAATCTTTGAATTTTTGCGTTCTGCGTGCAATCGACGGAATAATGGGCCTTTACTGAATCACACAACTTATTCGCAATGTGGCGCCTCTCAGAGGAAGACACCTGTATGCAGACGTGGAAACAGTAACAAATGGTCTGTTTGAACTACTGTATCTCAAGCATAAAAATGTCATTCTGCAATTCGTTTCATGCACTTGAACTAAGCAATGGTAAGACATTCACGTGGTGAAAAAGAGAGCCAAAGTGGCCATTGCACACCCATTCAACCCCTAGATAGCTCTACACCATTCGAAAGAGGACAAAATGGCGCATCGCTTCTTTTATGTCATTCAAACGACTTTTCCTACTACAGAAATTTGAGTTTTTTGCTTCAAAAATTTCAGAGCTCGAAAAATGGAATTTTGATGTAAATCAAAAAACGTGTGCCACCACGAGATTCAGCGAGTATTTTTACTTATGTTTCAGTATCTGATTTCAAAATTTAGCAACATACAGTTTTACTATAATAATCTGTAAGGTACAGAGTTCCATATCAGACGAAGGAAAAGAGATAAGAGCAAAACGGACTTCAAATTCTTTCTTTTCTATTAAAACTACATCTACATGTCAAGTTTCCACGATCACATTCAATTCTTCGATTCTTTATGGCCCGCAAAATTACCCATTTTCTCGTGCAGTGACAGTACAACTTACTGCGACAATTCAAGGCTCATACAGTCAGGCAGTTAACGCCGTTTATGGTACCGACACCATATAAGGTACGGTAGGTGTTGGTACCATACACATTGTATGGTACCCCCACCTTCGCGTTGTTACTGGTACCGGTACCATATATGGTGCCACCACAATCGCCGAATGTGGGGGGCACCATATATGGTACCGGTACCATGGTGTCGGTACCATAAACGGCGTTAAGTGCCTGACTGTCATAGGAGAATCGACTAAAGCGTACATACTGTACGTTGTCTGTTGTAGGTGTTCACTGCCGGTTCCGTGATCAAAGAATACTACCTGTAAGAACCCATCGAATACCAGCAAAATTACATTCCAGTTTTAGAGGCATTAACGACTGTGTACATGTATTAATGCGACTTTGTAACCTGTCTGCTATCCGATGCGTACAGTATTGTCTGACTGATTAGTTGATCCGGTTGCCTGTAGTCGCTAAACCAGGGTGTTAGTGCTGCTGCTGTTGGCGCAGGTAACAGAGTGCCATTGGTTGTGAACGCTGTGGATGTGGCAACCGTAGAAACTACTAGCTTATGCAACTTCGTACAATTACAGAGAGCCATTTTGTCATGCTGTTTTCATCGATGCTATTTGTGCTTTCTAGTCAGCTTTAACGTTAGGCTCATTGCTTATGGAGCAAAACCAAGCCTATTTGTTCGGTGCTTTGAAATGTTGTATTATAATGTGTTATTTATACATTTGCATTGAAGAACCCGCGCCCACCATATAAATTCATAGTTCGTTTCTTATGCCTACATCTATGTATGTATGGATACAGTAATGGATGTTCCTAACCATAACCAATTTGGGGAGAGCTTTTGACTGATAAATTTGGAACTGCGGCTTGCGCTTTCCTCTAATAGAACCGTTTTTTAATTTGACCAGCATGTTTTTCGGAAAGCTGAAAGGGGTGAATGTGGATTTTACAATACTGTATGTACAAAATCGGTCTGCGTTCAATCATGACAAATAACAGCTACATGCATTTGAATTGTTTGTTGCGATGGGTTGTTGCATTGTTAAATTGTTGGTGTTTTATTTGTTGACGCAAGCGATCGCTCCCGTTGCTTTTTCCGTTTCTCAAACTACGCAACAGAGTGCCCCTCAGCTGGATGATGATGATGCCGATGATGATTTCGATCCTGTCGAGGACAGCCATGACCGAGCATTCTTCGCTATAGTTGGTCTGATAGTTAGTTCGCTGTTACTTGTGGCTCTTGTGATCGGCGGCATCTGCAATGAGTAAGTGGGTAGGATCGGTGAGCAGTCTGCTTTCAGTAAGTGTTGTTGAGACTGCGCATGAGAGTAGACAGAGAGAGACAGCTGGTGGAGAGGTTGATGGCTGAGTTGGAGGTGCTCCGAGTGCAGCAGGAGTCGGTGATGGCACATCCGTCGCCCAGCACCTTGGCCATCGACCGTCTGAGTGTGCGTCAGCTGGTGGAGGACGTGGAGCGCGCAATTGAACGCACTCCAAGTCAGGAGAACGTGCGCCGTCTACAACTGATCCCGTCCAAAAGCGAAGTGTTTGTGAACGTCGACCAACTACTGCAACACTACAAGTCGATCGGAGCTGAAATTCAACCCGACAGCTCTGTCAGTGCAGTTTCTGATCACCAGTCGAACAAGACAAAGTCAGAAGACACTGCCAAAGTTAGCCAAGTAGAAGCCGAGAGTCGTCATGCGGCGGGCCGAGACTTCCCAGCCAAGCTGAGTGCGTACGAGCAAGTGCTGGCCGATTTGGAGCCGGACGTGTGGACGGATGCCCCGGTCGCCAGAAAAGCCCGAAGACCACCTACTCCTGCCCTCACTAGTCCGTGCAAAGAAGCAAAGCAATATTAGCGGCCTTTCTCAAGAAATATCTACTAGTTGCTTGTTAATCCCTTGTTCACTGGTTTTAGGCTTCGCTTTCTGTTGTATTATATTTTTGCGCACTGATTCCGTAGTCTAAACAGAACCTGAACTTATGCTTGGTCACGTCTCCCTTCGACTGTAGCATTACTGTGCCCGGCTGCAGCACTAGATCGCCGACCTTTGCCGGTCAGTCTGATTGCGTACTCTTCTTTGATTGGGGGAGTCTTGGAGACTTCGGTGTCCCCTACCTTCTTCTTTGCACAACTGCCCACCACCACTCAAATACAGCCGCACCCACGCAGAACAGTAACACTGGCCACATCGCACAACAGTACAAAACACCGGTACCGATCCATTTGTCTTTTATTCTCACTGTCATCACTAGACAAACTGTGACAAAAACGCTGACATGTATAGGTGCTCATAGCCGACAGTCACTGGTGAAAATGTGAAAATTAAGCAAAATTAATAAAAAACGGACTGGAATGTACTGTTGGCAAAATATTGAATTTGTGGAATACATAACATATACATATACATATATGTATATGTTTTCCGATG
This sequence comes from Sabatieria punctata, assembly GCA_030248155.1. Taxonomy (NCBI): domain Eukaryota; kingdom Metazoa; phylum Nematoda; class Chromadorea; order Araeolaimida; family Comesomatidae; genus Sabatieria; species Sabatieria punctata. Next base: position 103,464 of record JASANB010000377.1, read on the forward strand.
ACGAATACATATACATAATATGTATATGTATTTTTTCAAAAAATATGTACATAAAATACATATTATACATATTTTTTTCAAAGCCAGGTTTTAAGTTGAAAAATGCTGCTAAGAGAGTTGTTTGTGACTGAAATTAGAAAGGGTCTGTCTACGCTTGGACCTGATTAGCAAGAAATTGATTCAGTACGTCAGTCAAACTAGCAATAATTTCCACATTTAAGTTCTGTTAAAAATCCTCCACGTACAGTCAGTCATTTTTCTGTATGGGAGACCTGTGCAATGAACTTTGTTTTTGAAACCGCAGTGGCCAATAATTTCGTCTAGGTCAACTAGCAAAAGAAAAGAGCATTTTTCTCCTGCCATTTATCCATTGAATTTGAAAATCTAAATGTTCCCTCATTAGAACTCCTTTTTGGTCGCCTCGCAACACTTTACACGGTGATGGTATTACTCAATTAAAACACCAAATCTGTGGTATTTCTACTACTGGAGCAAATTCAGACATTGGCATCCTAAGAAAATGTAATTTCATGCTATGGATGGCAGGCTGAGACTTGAAAATGCAGCATTTCATCAGAAATTCAATATGTATTTTCAAATATGTATTTTAAATACATAGTGGCCTCAGAATACATATACATAAACATATTCTCTGAGGAACACATAAACATATACCATATACATATATTCCAAAAATAATACATAATATGTATTTTTTACATATACATATACATATATGTATTCCACAGTACTGGAATGTATGATTTCAGCTTAAAGATTCTGGTCCTGCTAAAAGAAGCAAAAATTGCACCCCATTAATTCAAGCTTCCAGTTAAAATATAGACTGACTAGACTATCACTAATGCATGTGCTTGTAAAGAATAACACGGGTAAAAAATATGCTTAACTTCGTTTTCGGGTAGCGAATCTTCAAATCGAAAGAAAGTTTGTGAACCTTGTACGCTTGTAATGACGGCATCTTGTTGGCTGCGTAACCACTATAGGAGATGGGGGCTCAAACAGTCGTACATAAATGGAGAGCGCTCTACAAAGGCAAGACATACGGGTATTGCTTTTTCTACATGTACAGCACTTTACTTTCATGCTGGATACCTTCTTCTTTACTCATAAAAGTTAAGAAAAGCAAAGCTAAGCGTCGCCGCAGAAAAGTAAAAGCACCTCTGAACGCGGAAGAAGGAAAGATTGCGACGAAGTAAAAACTTTATTATACAGTTCAAAAGCTCTCATGATTCACCTGCGTCTTCGCACTACATACATTGTTTAATTATCATCAAACAGGATGCGGCCGAATGCAATGGTAAGATGGAATGAAAGAGCCGCAGGAAACTTGGGCGAAATTCAACAAGACACACCTGCATGAACAGCTGCCATAATATTCATCCAAACGTCACAAAGGTTGGACGGCAAGACGTAAAACAGCGCACTGATAAAGAGACAGACAGACAGACGGACGGCCGGCCGGCTGGCTCTCACGACTCGCTCTGGCTGTCGGCCACAGACTGAGAGTCGGAGTCGCTCTTGCACGCCACTGACTCGCTCTCCAACTCGCTCTTCACTGCTTCCTTCGCCTCCGCTTCCTCCTCGCACTCTCTCACGCTCTCCCACTGTGGCGGCGACGACTTTTGCAACTCGAATAGGGTGTCTGCGATCACCGCTGCCACCCGCGAGTCCATAAGCTGCGACATGGTGAACTGAAGCAGTCGTTGCTGGTGCTTGACGAACCGGACGCGACACACGTTCACGCGCGACAGCGACTGCAGCACGGTGGCCGCGCGACGCAGCATGCCCACGCTGGTGCCCATCAGCTCTGGGTTGTCTCGCAACGCCTGCATTCCGTGTTGGTTTACTACCTGAAACACCTGCTCTAGTCCGCCTCTCAGATTAGACTTGCAAACAAAACATCCAGCCCTATCACAAATCGTTAAACTGACTATTAAAATAAACTAGAGAGGAAAAGAATTTAGTTAACCGATTGACTTGAATGTAAACTGGAAAATAGTATAGATACCTGGTGCATATTAGAGTCGGCCAACTCCAAAAATCCAACCAGGTGATGGACTGCGGGTGTTCTCAGAGCCACAACAGAGCAGCAGGCCTGCGAGGCATTGCAGAGAGCGTGAACGAGCACAATGGCAAACTCCCTGATCGGAACGTCTTCTCCCAAGGCCAGCAAACGTCCGAGTACCTCCAGAAAGCGCTCAACAACGGGCCAAGGCCCCGTCGCCAGAACCATGTCGACATTGCGTTCCAGCACAGACAGTTTGCACAAAGTCTCCAGACTAAAGGCTAACGGCGAGACAGGGCCGGGAGTGAGAGCATCCTTGGCTTCGGCCGCTCCGCACACACACCAGTGCATCAGCGCTTCCAAGACGGGCCGACTGACCAACTCGTCCTGGTTGTACAAGTCGAGGTTTGCACTCAACTGACTGATTATAACAAATGCATCTTCTCTGAGCGATTTGGAACACTCGAGCAGCGCCGGTTCAGCTGCCAGTGGCGACGGAGAGCTGCTGTTCTTGTCGTCCTCATTGCTGGTGCGAAAGCACTTAGTCCTGCACGCGGTGGCAGTGTGTTTATGCAAAAGAAGCAGCAGTCGCCCTAGGATGGCCAAGAGTCCACAGTGCCGCGCCATGTCCACCTCGTTGCCAGGCACAAAACTGAGCCCGCGCAGTACGTTGGAGAAGCCGAGACAACGGGCCACCAACAATTGCTGAGCGCTGCAATTAGAGACCAGCGCTCCCGAGACCGGCGCCACCAGTTCGTCGGAGTGCAGTGACCGGTGCTCTTCGGTGGATGGCTCGCGAAAATAAAATGGCACGTGAGTTTTGGAGCAGCTGCTCTGGCAGTAGTCCTCAATCTCCGACTTCAAATGTTCGCATTGCACTTCTGACTCAGACAAACACGACGCAGCCTCGGCCGACACCCAGCGACCGAACCGATGCTGGCGCTCAGCCAGCATTCGCTTGGGCTTCAGATGGTCGGTGGCCAGTCCGGTGCCTTTCTGCCAATCGTAGTCAACTGTGTCGTAATCGACGTCCTCCGGCAAATTTCGCTTCCGATTAGGCGGCCTTCGGTCGCTTTTAACCAGACGCACAGAACGGCCAGTGCGCGTTTTGCGCGAATAATCGCCACCGTGACGGTCGGAGCTGTCGATCACTATTTTGGTCTTAACGGTCAGCGGATCGTCCTGCTGCTCTGGCGGCTCAGACTCGCAGCTGTCGGCCGATTTACCGGTGTCGCACAGACTCGACTCGAGCGCGTCGAAGCCGTGCTCGGGAAACAGTTCTATCAAGCACCGTCGAAAATTCTCCACCAATGCCTGCAAAACACACACATTCAACACGTACATCGAAGTTCTATTGTAAGGCACCGGAAAACCAGACTAGCTAGCACAAATTTTTCAGACAACTAATTTTCAGCGAAATTTTCAGTCATTTAGTATGTGATGGTACGTGACTAGACTGAGAAATTAGCAAGAACAACTCAAAATCAGCCATGTTTAGCTTACAATTTTTTCGCATTTTGATTAATCTAGGCATGTTGACGATCTTTTGGTCTGAAATTTTAAGTATTTCACTGATTTTTAGACGAAAGCAATGTAACAGGGGTCTGGCGGTCTGTTTTCGTTGGTCAGAAGTACATCCCAAATCACGACGCCCCTGAATGAAGCGATTTTCCATCACATTCGATTTTTCTGGGATGCGATTATGGGCTATTTGTTGTCGATTTTACAGCTTCAGACAGCAAAATTGTCAGAAGTAAATGATAAGAGAACTGCTGTACAAACAAATAGTGGCATCAGATTCAGCTGCCAGTCATCTTTTATGTACTAACCACTCTCCTATCTTTGGATATATAAATAAATAAATACTCTTTTTCAAGTTCAAGTTTAACAAGTTTATCAACTGAAGGGCGCGGCCAATTGACTGACTACCACCCTATATACAATGACAACATTAATGTTACTTTACTGTAAATCAGCCGTACTTTCGCTCTACTTCAGCTCAAACCTGCCTTTTGAGCGATATTTTGGCCAAAATTCAGATTTAATTAACGAAACCTTCTCCCTCATTTTTTCATTCTAACAACGTTAGTTCGCCAATGCACGAGAAACTTCAGAGGTCTCCAACCTGTTCATTATATACGCAATTGATTAGAGAAGCCTCATCTGATCAAGGACAGTCCTCACCGTGTCCCCTACAGTGAATGGACTGTTACGATAGTGTTGAAATTGCGAAAGAAACAAATAGTGTTGTTGCAAAACTTCTTAGGGAAGCTTTTAAAGGCCAATTTCGAAAACTTTTTATTCAGTTCAATGTGTGGAAAACTATATGGGAAAATCGTTGAATTTAGACTCAGATATTTTAGTATTGCTGTTCTGCAAACCTTTCTAGACACAAAGAAAGCAACTCACTTCTAATAAACCGGGTAAAGTCCTCAAGCCAAAGTAAGCAACAGTGGAATCATCATAAAGCAATATGTTGAGAATGTTGAGAGCCCACAAAGTGTCCAGTTCTTGTCCACACTTCAGCGACATGACCAGTCGCCAGGCGTCCACTCTGCCTAAATCGCGCGCCAGTATCTTTCGTTGCTTGCGCTGACTGGGCTGCGTGGCTTCGACAGATCCAATGGGAAAGGTAACCGGATGAGGTTGGTGGTCTCGACGCGTGGCAATGGGCCCCTGCAGAACGAGCCGACTGTCACGTTAAAAGAAGAGGCGTGAAAGCAAATACCCTTGGATCGCGCGACGTAGAAGGGAAGGAGTTTGGCTGATTGGCTCCGTACCACTGAGGATGTGCTAATTTGTTGTCCCTAATCATCACTGGCCGTTGCTGCTGCGGCGCCGCATACGTATCTGCAATGGAAACGATTAGTCTGACTGACACAGGTGAATCAAGCCAAAAACACTGACTGCTTGGTAGCTGAGGATGAGCGTTTTGTTGGTTTTGCTGATATCGGTTGGCAGCCCACTGTGCTTGCGCTTGGTAATGGGAGTGCACCGGGTGGCGGTAGGCGGCGGCAGGGTATGGTTCCGGCACATACTGCGGGTGTTGCTGAGACGGGTAGGAGACAGCTTGTTGTTGCACGTAGTGCGTTCCAGGCGGGTACGCCGGCTGCCGGTACGGCTGCGGTTGCAGATGGTGTGAAGGGGCACTGATCATCTGACTCTGAGCGTAGGGAGCGGCGTGGTACGACACAGAAGACGGGGCCGGCGGGCCACTACTGATGGCCGGTGGTGGTGGTGGTTGTGCAGGAAGCGGTGACGCAGCCACGGCCACCGACGGCGTCGACACCACGGCACTGGTCTCGGACGTACTCACTGCGCTTTTGCACTGTTCTGCGTTAAGATCGTTCTGTTGGCTTTTGGGTTGCGCCGGCGACGACACTGTCGTTTCGGTGTTCTGTCCTGTTGCTGACTGAGAGAGGGAAGCCTGAGGCTGACTGGCAGTAGAGGTGTCTGTTGCAGGAGCAACGCTTGCAGTCGTTGCACACGTCCACACTACACTCGTGCTGTCTGTACCCGATGACTTGGGCACTGCTCCGCCGTCGTCGAATGGGTCGCGCGCCACAATATCTCCGCCGGTGGTTGGTCGCTGCGGCGGAGCGATCGGGCCGCTTTGACTTTGTACCAGAGGCGGCGTGTCTGAAGGCGTCGAACACGAAACGGCAGGCATGGCAGAGGGAGGCGGTTGCACTGCACCGCTAGCAGCGGCAGGAGCGGGAGGGGGAGGAGGAGGAGGGGGCGGAGGGTGTCCGTATCCGTGGGGGTAGACGTTGTTGGGGTGTTGCGGAGGCATCCAAGGGTGTCGGATGGGGTTGGGGTGTTGCGGCATGGCGGCAGCGAACTGTGGTTGCGGCGGAGCGCCAGCAGACCAGTTGCCATCGGCTCCATAGGGTGGCGTTTGCTGTCGCTGCTGCTGGTGCTGTTGTTGGGCAGCTGAAACCAAACGAGTGTGCTTTAATTAATTCACACGCAGTCAGGCTCGAACCGTCCGCGTCTACAAACAACTCAGGTACCGTGACAACCAATCATCCAGTCCAATCGAACAGGACACTGACGCAAACCAAAAAACTGAATCTAATGCGCACACAATACTCTACTATACCAGACGACTTTTTCTTTTTGGACTCGAGCGATTTGAGGATTGGCTCGGGGTCGACGCCACCCAAATCGAAGGCGCACTCATAGGGAAACAGATATTTGCTGTACTGTCGTTTCAGCTGTCCGGCGGCGCTGTTCGATTGGCTAATGCCAAACATGAGACAGAGCTCCCGCCAGAGCTTGTTGCGCGTTACCTGAAATCAACAAGACAACTCTCTCTCACCTCTCAAGTCCGGGTCCTGAGCCACAGCTGTCGCCGCTGCCTGCGCGCCTCTGCGCCTTTTGGGTTTCTTTTGTCTCTCGGCTATATCTATTAACTCCTGCGGGTTGCGCCCCGTTTCGAGACACTCAAACTCCAGCAAACACTTGCGATAGTGTTTCTGTAACTGGTAGCCGGCAGCGCTGGACTCCGGTAAATTGGGGTTGGCCTCACTGCATAAGCTTTTCCAGGCTTTTGTTCGAGTTACCTGAACATCCCCAGCTTTACAACAAACCAGCGCACACTAACAGCTCAATCCGAGAGCCCACCACCGTCTTACCCAAGCGCAAGCACCTAACCAGCACTGCACAGCTGAAGTACCCACGCTCAGCAGACCACCTTTTCTTTGACCTCAGTCATTCATACAGAAAAGTTAGTAGGTCGGACTTGATCGGTAGCTCAGGGGGTAAGCGGCAGCCAGAAGTAATGCACAGGCATAAATATCGTTCTGAAGAGAGAATCGACCTTTCTATGGAATTTTTATTTCACGCCAAATTTGAATTTTTTAACAGAAAATGGAAAACGCTTTCTATAAATCTAAATTTCCTGATATTATCTGTACGTATATTTTTATCTACCTCTTCCTTAAAAGCTTGACTTGACTTAGAACGGGCTTAACTGCGCGGGGGTTGTCAAGAGTTGGCTGCGGGATTGCCAAAGTTCTGACAGTCCGATTTTTAGACCGAAAAGTTACAGAACGCTTCCTTGTAACGTTTGCCAGATTGTAGTGATGAAACAATATTGGGTAGTGGGCATTGGGCTTACCGATAATATTATTCACTTGATTTTTTAACAATTTTTCATTCTTCGCAGATTTTGTGGGAAAACTTGCTATTCTAAAAAGATTTTTTGTTTGGACAAGAATTAGTTGAAAAGACAAGGATGAACATTAAGAGTAACATTGGTCGATTAAGTTTTTTTTGCACAATTTGAATTATTGATTTTGAAAATATTGGAAATTGGAGGTGTTCAATACTGGGTACAAGGTATTGGGTTTCCGACATTGTTTCATCTCTAATAGATTATTATTCCTCTGCCAGCCTTCCTCGCCCACGTATAGAAAGGTTAGTTTAGAGGTCGGTGACGTGTTAGGACGGGAGCTCAAAATAACTAAATGAACGATATAACACGTAATGTAGGCCAGAGATGTTTTAAGTTATTCTCGCCTAAATTTTCCTTTTTCGGCTTGTTTTTGCGACTTTTTGGCGACAACGCTGGATCTGTGCAATGTTTTGTTTGCAACTAATTTTTGATATCTATCCAGCAATTTGACTGCACGGACAAAGATTTTTCAATCTGGCGCGATTACAAAAAGCTCGAGCGAATGTTGCAGCGACAGAGCTAAGACGCATGTATACTAATTGGCGTGGAATAATGGCACAGAACAGGTGTTGCCTGGTCTATCTATCGAGTACGCACTCATGCAGAGAACCGTCACCAGTGCAGAGAAGGGAGAGAAAGAAACAGTGACTGACCTGTTCGAAACCACCTTTCTCTCGCACGGCGTAATACAGACGATGTAGATCGACCACTTGCTTGCTGACGGTCGGCTGTGCACTGATCGGCTGACCTTTGTTGTCAGAGAAACGCAGCAACATGTCGAAGAAGTGCCTTCTTTGTTGAGCAATCTCGGGAGCCAGTCCGTACACATTTCCTACCAATTTCTCTAGAATACTGCCGTCCCGAGGCAGATTGTGATGACTGGGCGGTCTCTGTATGCTCTGCGGCGTCTGCGATCGCATACCAGTCGAACAGGGAGTAGAAGCGGCTGCAGGAGGCACCGGCGTTCTCTAGAACCAATTGCTATCTTCAGCAGCCACATCACACACAGTCACTCACATGACCGACACTGGTCGACGGTGCCGGAGTGTGCGACCAGGACGGTGAGTTAATACTGTCGCCGCCTTCATCTGAAGCTGGACCCGCTGGACTCGGAGCACCCGGGGTAGACGGAAGACTAGAGTTTTCCTGTAACTTAGAGCCAGTTAATTGGTAAAACGCTTATCAACAAATGATCCGGAAAATTAAAAAATAGTTTCAAGTTGGGTGCGTAAAGTCGTCAAGACTTTTGCTGGGCTCGGCAAAAACAAGGTTAGATAGAGAGGATTATTACTAAAAACCCTCCAGCAAAATTACAATTTATTCAAAAGGTACATTTGACAATTTCGCGGTTCACAATCAAATTTTCTACCAAAATAGCATTAAAATGTTCCCAAATGTATGGGTTGGGCTGGTCAAAACGCGGAATGTGCCGAAATGGGGTAGGGATCGGCCCTTTTTGTGGGTGGATGTGGATATGACACCCAGGAGGCACCCTCTGGCCTAACCCATACATGTCAAATCTGCCTTAAACAAGTGTTCAAATATAGCGTTCGGACATAGTGAGTGCGGTTTCATTCTGGTTGGGAGGGTAGGCCGGAAGAAACCCATCGGACCCGGACCCCTCGCGACTAACGTATGCTAGAGTAAAACAAGACAAACCTTATGGCCGGTTTTCGGCCGTTGTGGAACAGGGGTAGCCGGACCTTGCTGAGGCGTGTTAGCGCCAGATCCGGGGGTTTGCGGTGCAGCCATTGCAGTGGGACCATTGGCCACGGGAGCAGAGGTTTGTCGTCGGGGGTCAAATCTCTGAGCGGGGGACATTTGAGGGTGTCCATAAGGACCGGCTACACCAGGGTGACCAGGAGGTGGTTGCTGACCGGGATGAGTGGGACCGTAACCGACGGCATATTGCTGAGGCTGACTAGCCACGTAGGGCATTCGTTGGTAGGCCGGGTGCCCTGGGGGCAAATTGTAGCCGCCGTAATAGGCGGCATATCCCTGCTGCTGCGGATCCGACTGCACGGAATAGGGAATACCTGAAGAAACGGGCGACATCAATGTACAGCCAATAACAGCAGAAACGCACCAAAAGCCTGACTGCTGGGAGGCGTTGCTGCAGTCGGACTTATGTGGTTCTGTTGACTCTGCAGGTCTGCTCCACGCCGCTGCTGCCAGTCCGTTTGCTGCGCATACACTAAAAGTATACAGATGGCGTCAAGAAATGTTGCAGAAGCAGAGTTGACGTACCATTGACGGGGGCGGGAGAGACAGGCGAGCAGGAGGGGACGTTGGGACTTCCAGGCAAGGTGCTGGCGGGCGTTGCCGAGCGCAACGGCGAGCCGGCCCCCGATTCCTGCTGCAAGGCAGCTACTGTGGGGTGTTTGCCGGCGTTCAGTTCTGTCGATTTCTTCTTCGACGACCCGTTGGCTAGCTGTCCAGATTCATTGCCCTGCAAGAAGTACTGTGTGCGTGAGCAGATGGCGCTGCGGTCGCCTGTCCCCGGGCGGTGGTGCGGCGCGGCGCAGTAATTCGGGCTGCCGGCCGGCCGGCCTCAATTCAATATGGCCAGCAGTGAGTGAGAGAAAGCGTATAAGTAGGCTGCTGAACTATGGATTGTTTGCGCAGCCCCGCGCGGAGGGAGGTAGGTCGGCCGCCAATAACACATTCCCGTCCTGTGTGCCCGGCCGGCCCGGCCAGTGCTGCGCCGCCGCGCGCTCTTAAATGCTGTGGGCCGCCTCGGCTCCTATCGCATCCGCCCGCGGCAAACGTACAAAACATAGGACGGCATTGCAATCGGAGACTACGCGTCCGTCCGCCACACGTTGTCAGATAGGGCGCGGCGGCCACTTGTGAAAAAGATAACTCCGCCCACCAGTTTTACACACCAAACCTACTACCGACTCAGACCGACCCAATCAATTTACACACGCCCGACTTTACGCAAAAAATGACGACACCACTACCCAGTGCTCAATGAATCATTGTCTCACTTACATTAGCTCCTTCCTTCGGCACCGGCGCAGGAGAGCCCGCTGACGACGGCGGCTTCTGCTTCTGAAATATGCACACGCTTGCACCGCCGCTAATTGGCATGTCTAATTGAGCCGCGATCAGTGACTGGTAACACCCTCGTCTAGTCTCTTCGACACTCATTGATCTCCCCGGAATTAAGTGCCATTAACGCAAATAACTGTTACAGAGATAATTGACAATTACGCATCCCCATCTAACACTGATTCTAATAACAATTACGCATCGCCATCTAAAACTAATTCTAATACAGAAACCGTTTTCTTGGCAGGATAAAAAACGGCTGCGAGTAATTCTCGCAGTTTAAAGCACAACACTATCCCGGATTACGGCAAAGCATGCCCAAAAATAGTTGATTGAAAGATGCCTTTTTTGCACTGTAGTATTTGCCTTTCGTATGTGTACATATATACCAACGATTAGGATACTACATCAACATGGTGTGGCTTTTAACAGAAATGGACAAAAGGGGTCCCCCCTGTCGTGCTCCGTATTTGACAAATTTACTATGGAAAAATCTGTGCAAAAATGTTCAGAATAAATGCACCATGTACTACACCTTGAGATAGCATATTTTAACAAAGACGAGGACGTTTTTTTTACTAAAATATCAAACTTTTTTGGCCTGCCATACCGTCAGCGTCAGTACACACCCTGGATTTTAAAATTTAGTTCCCTTTCTTTGCAAAAACGTAACCAATAATCTGGTTCATAAGTTGAGTAGTATCTTTCTCACAAAGAGACAACGAACCAATGCGCCAAACGCACGCCTCATCTTGACAAACGGAAGCATACCATTTCGCCAAGGTAACAAACGAATACACGGACTAGGTCAAAAGCACAGATGGATCGATTCAAAGACACAGATACTGCTTATGCCAGAGAAAGAGGACGGACAATGTGGTTTTCAAAATGCATAATTTTATCTTGATTTTAAAAAATATAAAATAAGACCTGAGAGTCTGAGAGTTCCATCCCATCCACTATAGACATACCACAATGCAAAATAAGCACCGTAAAATAAAAAGCGATGTTTTACTGAAATAAAAAATTAAGTTTGTCTAACAAAAACGAGACACTGAAAATGCGCGGTCAGTTAGAACACTGATTATGCACTGACTCTTAGCCAAAGCACGAGATTAGGGCTAGAGAAAATAAGAAGTGTAAATAAAGGTAGACGAAGTAGTTTTGAAAGAGACTCACGCAGAGGTTGTTGGGCGGCGCTATGTCGGAGGAGGGCGGTCGTTGGTACTGGACGCCGTTGCCGAGCGCACTGTTGGGGTGGTTCCACTGGAAGTGACCCTGCAAGGGAGCACATGGTAGTCACGTTGGTTTGTTTTGAGTGAGTGAGACATTAGACCACCCTTGAGTATAATTGGCCGGCTGCCCGAGCTAATGGCAATGTGAGGGACGATCAATGGGCGTCGAGTAAAATAAGCTGTTTTCAATTTCTCAATGAGCTTCCAGTGACGTGGCCAGACATGCAATTAGTAGTAGCAGTGTGACGGCATGTTTGTGTTGGGCCACTAGGTGAATGTCGATTTTTCACCCGCTCGGCCACTTATTATCGGCGCGCGCACAACTAAGTAGAGAGAGGCTGCCGCCGCTTCCGGCAGTTAGTGGCAAATTGAAAACCAGATGATCTGACGCTCCGCCGGGGAACACCCGACCTGCTAAAAATAACTTTCCCACGGCCCAACACCTCTCACATGGCCCTCCGCCAGTATGCGTTCATGCAAGATGTGTGTAAACATGACGCCTTACACACCTGGGCTACAACAGGTGTCATCGGAGTTAGCGTCACTCTGTCAACAAGCTCGTCCCTGCCACCGCCACAAAGATTAGAACTCACAGCGGGTCTGGGTGTCTGCTTCATGTCGACGGCGCACTCCGGAGGGAAGGCACCGGGATGACCGTAGTTCTGTGCGGTCTGCGGTCCGGGAAACAAGACGCTCGTCTGCGACAGCATCCTCTCCAGCGTGGGAGTGGACTTCTGCGGCGCCGACATCTGAACAGCAAGCGTTACGGTAGACACGCCAGTCGGTTACATGGGACGCAGTTAATTGTCGGATGGACAGAGAGAGTGACGTGGTGACGGGGGCACAAAAAGTACGTGGCGACACGGGCGTCCGTTCATTTGGTGGCGCTGTTCACGCAAAGTCCTATTGGCGCTTTATCGTAGTTGAAGGCTAGACTGTGCTGCAGCCCCATACGTACTAGGACGCACACTAACAGCGCTCCACTGACTCAGAGGCCGCCGCGTGCGATAATCAATTCAAGTGCAAGGTTCTCTCTGCCGCACCCCTCCTCCTGGCGTGCTCCAGCGTGTCCCACCCCCGAACCCTTCCCGGATAACCGTCCGACCACGGCCGACCGGTGCTTGCAAAACGGTAATCATTATCAAATCGGCGGAGAAGCCAGTAATTCCAGTGTTATTTCCTATGAATGGCCTCGTTGCGGAGCAACCCTTTTCTGCGTGTGCCCTGCCGCGAGCGCACAAAGACTGGACGGCCAAATTACACTCTCAATGCAGCCACGGCCGATAAGCGCTCGCTGCCCGCAGTGCAGCCGATAAATAAATGGGCTCCAGAGTTTTACAGCTGTCATGCTCAGACCATGCGTCCGTTCTCCTGGGGCTACCGACCGCCCGCCCGCCCGCCCGTCCGCCACTGTACGCACGGTCTGCTCGCTGCCAGACTCCAAACGCATCTTTACCCACCGCTTCCACTATGCTTGCGTTAATTAATTATCCAATTGCGATGTGACAGTCAAGTCAGCAAATGACTTGGGTCGACTGAAGTGGTGGCAAATTTTGATAGCAGTGGTCCGGTCTTGCTAGAAATATTGCAGCTTTAGTGCGATGATAATTTAGGCATTATGGTTAGGCATTAGGATGGCTTCACAGATGTAAACGGAAGTTGGGGGCTGCCCGCCACCGATTAGGGTCAGACCGGACCGGGACCTTACCCAAGTTTTCAACACTCTCCGATTTATCTAGGAATCAATTTTTTAGTTAATTTTTTCAATTGGTTTTACAATTTCAGACGAGAAATGACGTAAGACAATTATTTTGCATTTTAGCTCTAATTTGCGGTTTTAAGGATTTGACTTTTGGTGTTAGATCCTATATATTCTACTTACATACAGTCCTTGCTTTACGAAAAGGCTGCTGTACATACACGTAAGCAAACTTATCAGTTAGTTTGTATCGCCTTGCATGTGAAAAGCGAAAGTAACTGAAATTCAAGACATTTGATTTACTGTACTGTATGTACGTTTCAAAAACCTTTTTGACGAGAACTAGCCCAACCGTTTGAAGACGACAATTTGCGATAACTTACAGTAGCTACGACAAGTCGCGGCTTGGCCATAGGTACTCAGTGGCTTACCCAGGCCAGGATTTTGAAAAGGAGCGTAAAATTTCGAAAGTGCCTGCTTGAGCCGCTGCCCAACAAGGGTGAGAAATTTTGGAAACATTAGCCTTCAAAACGCATAGAGGCATTCTGAGCATAAAATAGGCAGTTTTAGTACATAGTGTAATTCATTAGTTCCTCTTATTTTTGCCTAATTTTTCCTTCCTTCGTCCGCCACAAAGGGGGTGTACCTACCCTACACCCCACTGGACGCTACTGGCGTAAAGTGCCCACAGTGGTGTACAATGTATGATGGTACTGTACATACATACACACCCCCTTTGCGGTGAAAGGAATAACTATAGGAAGAAAAAATTGGGCAAAAAATAGAGAAGCAAATGATTTGCCAACAAACTGTCTTTTTTACGCTTAGGATTCGTTTTGAAGGCGTTTTTGAAGGCTAATTTAGCAAAATTTTCTCGCCCTAGTCCAATCAAGCAACTTCAAAATTTTACACACACCCCTTTGCAAAATCGGTGTCACCCTGTTACTGCAAATCCCAATACCTAGCTCAACCAGACAACTTCAAAATTTTACACCCCCCCTTTACAAAATCGGTGTTACCATCTTGTTACTGAAAATCCCAATACTGCAAACCTAGCACTCAATTCTCAAGTGCCCATCGCGTCCATCAAGTACTGTACCTGCGGCTAAGATCGGCCTTTCCGTTACTGCAAACTTTTTGTTTTAATAAACACGGCCACCAAACCACGCGTGGCAAATTAGACCGCATTGAAAGATAAGAAAGCTTTGTAGGTTTTGGGCAGGATCGGATTGTGTCCCGTTTCTACCCAACCTAATCTCGCCAGGGACAGTCTTTGCCTAAGGTATCACTTATGACGCAATAATCCGCTAAGTGGGAAGGTCGGTGCCCAGCCAGGTCATTCTGCTTGCCAAGCAGGGTTTACTGGCTGAGTAAAAATTCAATTCAAATTGGTAAGAACACATGGGAAAGGTTTCTATCTAATACGTTGAACCATACATGTACTAGGGGGGTTGAGGGGTTACCCCCCCCCTGCTGGAAAGGCCAACCCCCCTCACCCCCGAGACAGGTTAAGGGACCCCTCCCCCCGATCAAAAAATACAAGTGGTGGTAGTGGCTCCAGTATTAACAAACTGTTTAGGCGATAATGTAATGTAACGTTTTTTCGGTGACCGGCTTTCACTATTGATTTAACAAATTTCACTTTTTTTGAAATTTCTCGTGAATGAGTCAAGCGTAGTACACCAAACTTTAACACATAAAATTCCCCGAATTTTGGCACCTATACTCCAAATTTCAGCCTATTTGGTCAAAATTTGCGGAAATGGCAGTAAAAAGAAATGTGATCATTTTTTTGAGACACCCTGTATGTAATTTTCGATCTGTTTTTAATATTCCCCACTTTTAGTTTCATTTAAGCTACAGGACTATACTCGCTTGGTATGTTATGCACAATGACAACACCAATCGTTCTCGCAAGTTTCAAAGCCATACTCTTTGAATTACCTGACAAAAAAGGAATTTCCGTGGACCACCCCGATTCTTAGTTTTTGAGTCATAAAACCAGCGACAGCTGGAATTTTCGCACCAAAAATTGCACAAATATGTGATAATTGCTGACGAGACTGAAAAACTCGGTGAATCAGGTAATCAAGTGCACCGTTTGAAAACCCTTTTTTGCTAAAAAATTTGCAGTGAGCGGAAAATTTTTGATTTTCATGAATAGTCACTCCTCCTAAGTCTACAATTTGGTTTACAGAGGGCAGTACCAAGTCATCGATAGAATATTCAGGATTCGCGTTCCTGCAGTATAACCTAAATGTAACAGTTAGCATTTATGCAGGGCTACGGCTAGCAGCTGCATATGAGAAGCCCACTCATATACAGCAGACAGGTCATATCTCAAAGCTTCATTAATTTCATTTTGCTCAACAGCAAAATACAATTTGGCATCATCTGCATATAATTTCAGCTTAGAGTATTTTAGAACGGATTTCAGGTCACAATATAAATAAAAAATAGTACTGGTCCCAGTAAACGACCCTGGGGCCTGTTTCACCAATTTACAAATCATCACAAATCATCACAAATACAAATACAAATACAAATACAAACGGATTTCTGTTTCACCAACATGCCAATTCACAAATACAAATACAAACGAAATACAAGTAGAATTTCACAAATACAAACGAAATGCAAACGTTCCTGTTTCACCAAAATACAAGTGATTTACAATTCCTTCCAATTTGTGAAAATTTTTCACAAAGGTCTGAGGCTTTGTAAATTGATTCTATGTTTAGTGTTTCGGTGCGTCTTATGGTGCAAATGTGACTAGGTGAATTAGAAGAGCCTAAAAACACTCTAAAATAAATTCTGCGCTGCAAACGTTCTCCTACCGGCTAAAAATCACGATTTTGTTTGCTCTCACTTCACCTATTGAAACGGTCGAAAAGTCACTCTGGAACAGCTGTGATTGATTTTCAAGCACTGCAAACAACACAGAAGCAAAACAAAGCAGTTGTATGGCATGATCAGTTTGGTTGCTCTGCTAGCAAAGGCAGACATATTGGCGACAATGTAAAATCGTTACCTACTTAATACCTACCTAACCTTAACCTATATACCTGTAAGCTTATCAGCTGTACACTGACTGACCAGAAAACTTCATTTATAGTGTTGGACATTCAGTAACCGTGAAACCTTGACATTGCCAACTGAAAAGCCTAGTGCATATTCTTCTCCCAAATACAAGTAGTTAGTACTATGTACTGTAGTTTCAGGTGTTCTGAACTATTCACAATGCCCCTGTACCTCCTCATCTTCATTTTATGCGGCATAATGCATTAGTTATGGTGTCATACACCATTCTGCTACTTTTTGCGTTATTTTTCTTCCTCCTCCTTTGTAAATCACTTGTGAAATTTTTTCACAAATACAAATACAAATACAAATACAAAGATTTTTTGGTGAAACAGAATCCAACCCGTTTGCATTTGTATTTGTATTTGTGATTGTAAAATCTGCTTTGTATTTGTAAATTGGTGAAACAGGCCCCAGGTGTGGTTTGGAACACCAGACGTTACTAGACATATTTCTGATAGACCATTTTCATCTATGGCTAGGCTACATTCTGTTTACACTCAGTTAAATATGCTTCTACCCACTTTAGCACCCTCCCAGAGATACCATACATTCTTAACTTAAAAATCAACTTATTGTGAGAAACACTATCGAAAGCTTTAGCTACTGAGGAATACAGTCAGGGCCGGATGATCTTTTAGGAGACAGTTTCAGTAAGTGTTTAAAAATTCCATCGCAATCAAAACCGACATCCTTTAGCTCACTATTTATTCACAGTTTTCGGTGTTAAATTAGGGACGTTATTATCATCAGGTATAAATACAGATCCAAAAAACCGATTAAACTCATTTGCTTTCTCAGTTTCCAATAACAAGATGTTGTTATCATCAGTAACTATGCATGGTATTTCTGATTTGCACGTTAATCGAGATTGTACGAATCTCCAAATATTATTGTCAGAATTTGCATCTAGCACGTTTTGCTCATTCAGAGATTGATCTCTGCGTTTCAAGCGACGCGCTTCTGAGGCCGCTAACAACCATTCTTGTTTTCGTTCTGGAGTTCTATATTTCTTATACATTTTCTGTCGTTTACGCCTTACGTTCCTGTCTCTTGTGTGACCTTCGTGTAGCGAAAGACTAGTTGTTTTGTTTTGGGTGAATTTCACACAAGAAGGGAACATGCTTTTCGATACACTTATTTAAGAAATCCAGAAAACTAAACTAAAAATGATTGATATTGGCAAATCTGTCGTTGAACGCAAACCAATCAACAGCTGCAAAGCAAGAGAATAGTTTAACGTAATCAGCTCAATCAAAATTCCTAAACTTTTTAGTATTAGGTTTAGTACTAAAATCAAACGGTCCTATTATGCCCCTAATTCCTCTAAGGCAGTGGAACTCAAAAAGTAAAAGCAAAACTTAGATGGATGCTTCTTCATCACTTATAGTGAAAGGACTTTTGCTGGTCGTTAGTTAATCCAAACGTGTATGGTAAATACTAATCTGCGCTCTGCTCCATTCCGCATAGCATTCTTGCTCATAGTTTTGTTTTGATGTTTTGTTACCTTGACGTGCCACTTACTACTATCGTCCTATTATATTTTACAGGTTTGCTCAGTGTTTCATAAGCCCAATCAGGGAAAAGATTAAAGTTACTTGTAGCAAATAATAGTCAGTTAAACTTTAAGAAGGTTATTCGATGCGTAGCAAACACATCATTTGGCAGGCATCACTAAAACTTTATCGAAACACACGCAGAAGTAGGCATTTCACCAGTTTTGCAAAGAAGCCCTGTTTTTCTTGTTGATGACAGCATAGCCAAACCACGCATTTGTGTTTTAATGTTTTGATGGCCTGTCGAACGGCAGTTAGTAGTTTACGCACCGTACGCACCGTTCGCACCGTTACGCACCGTACGCACCGTTACGCACCGTTCGCATCAGCAGCGACCTCAATTGGGCGCCGATATTTCGGAGTGGTGAACTTGCTTTGATCGATAAGAGAACCGTTCTATTTCAGCTTGCATTAACAAATTACGCGTTTTGGTGGAAAAGTAGCTGGAAAATCAGCTTGTATTAAAATTTTAAAAGAAAAAAGCGAAAATAATCACGTGTGTCACGGCGGCCCCGGCACCCATGGAAGCGGTGTGTTTGTGGGTTCGAAACCTGTTGAGGCGATGGGAAGTAGTCGACACAAAGCTCAACCCAGGCCGTCGAAAGTCAGCAATGGCAAGTAGATAAATGGGGACCAAACCGGCGCTGTCTGGCACCCACCCACCCACCCACCCAAAAGGGGAGGGTTGTTGTTAAGGAGGCTGCCGGACCTTCTGTCTCTTCCCGCTCTATAGCAGTTGGCTACTCCTAGTCCGAAAGGACAAAAAGTTACAACAACAAAATAACAATTCGACCGGACATACAATGCAGTGGAACCATTGACAGCATCACCAATATCGAGTTTGTCCTTGGTGTCAGCCGTGAAGTAAAAACATTAGGATTGTTAGTTTAATGGTTGCCCCATCAGCGAAACCCATCAGGTCCAATTTTTCGGCCAATCATTTCCCATTTTGGTTCTATGTCAATCAGAAAATGTGCCGAGATGACACGTTTTTGCTTGACAAAATTGAGACGTTTAGCGATGGGTGTAAAGTTTCGGTGATTTTTGTTATTGTACCCCGATTTTTCAAACAACCAAACACCTTTCCTTTCCCAGAGCCGATCCTATACAGAGTACATATACAAGGTGCATAATATGGTAAATTCGCTTTTCCAATGCATCTTTTCCAACGCCGATACAGCAGCTTTGAAAGCATTTTTATATGTAGTGTAGATTCTTGGGAAGAGTGCTATCAGAAGAAAACTAAGCAACAAAAGCACTGCACAACAGCAACTGTCCAGAGATGCACCACAGCTAACAGGAAGAAGCTAATACGCACGATGCAAGCATAACAGAAAAAGCAATTGCACTAAAGGACCAGAAAGCTGCTACTAACTAACACCGAATCTTGGGGGCGTGCAAAAATTACATAATGGCATGAGGGGGAGGGAGGTTCGCCAAATGATTACTAATCATTACGGTGGGGGAGGGGGAGTATTGGTTTCATCGTTAAGAAAAAGCCACCCAATGATGGCTTCTATGTAAAACAAAGACTATACGTATATTGTACGTACCTAGTTGTAGCTCATCAATAAAGAAAACTAAGAAAATTATCAATTGTTACTGTATACTGATGTTATTTTAATAAAAACGTCATTTTACTTGGAAATGAACGCAAAAATTTCGGCTCTACCTCTTCAAAAAATTGAAACTCAGTTCGGTGCCAAATTATTAGGGATGGAGGTCAGAAAATTATTATGGGCGATTATCCGGGGGGACGGAGTCCGAAAATGGGCAAAAATACTATTACGTAATTTTTGCATGCCGCTTTTGTCTATGTGAAGTGAATGTTTGGAAAATCAGGGATATCAGCAAGGTTGATGACTAAAGAACTAAAAAAGAGTACGCGACAAAGATGCACTAGAGATAACGAAAAGCAGCTACATTTGCACAGAACAGTCAAACATGCAAATACAACAAAAGCTGCTACGGTTACAAATCAGCACCCAACTGTTCATTCAAATGTGTTTTATGCACTAAATCAAGGCTACAGATTTGATTCGGAACTATCTTCAACAAATGTTAATTTCCGTTTCTGTTCTGCACATTCTGTTCTTTTACTGATGCTTTCTCGTTTAAAGATTTAATGCACCCAGCCACTTTTCCACCAAAACGCGTAATTTGTTAATGCAAGCTGAAATAGAACGGTTCTCTGATCGATCTAAGCAAATTCACCGCTCCGAAAGATCGGCGCCCAACGGGGGTCGCTGCTGGTGCGAACGGTGCGTACGGTGCGTAACGGTGCGAACGGTGCGTACGGTGCGTAAACTACTAACTGCCCTGTCGAACTGCTGAAACATAACTGCTCGGCGCGCCTGTCTGCATGTGGTAACGGCGCATAGATTTGAATTCCGCGCACATATTTGTATTTTCGATTTCTTCATCTTTTATCGTTTTCATTCTTGAAAAGGTTTGCTGCGACCTTCTGCTCTGTGGGATGATGAATGCTCTCATTTCTGTGGAGTGAAGTGCGAGCGAACTGACATATCTGGACAGATAATAATCGAAATGGAACTGTTCATAGAAGGACCTCATCATAACTCCTCAACAACCGACCGTGTCGGTGGAAAGCAGCAGTTGAAAGCTGTCCTTCCGTTCGGCTCTGATGATGAGAGCACCGATCAGCACAAACTGGACGTTGTGAAGAGTCTGCTGCTAGTACTGCTCTTCTTCCTCACTTTCCTATTCGGTCTTCTGCCCTTCATGCTGCGACGTGCTGCCACGCAAGCCCACCCGGCAGCTCGCAGACGTCTTTTCGCCGTCGTTTTCGCCTTTCTCTCGTGTTACGGCGGTGGCGTGTTCCTTGCCACCTGCATGCTGGACCTGCTGCCCGATTCCACTAAACAAGTGAACGCCGCTCTGAATCTGAGTGAGTTCCGCTCAGCTGCTCGCATCAATCAGACTGTGCCGTTGTCCGAGCTGCTCATCGCCCTGGGCTTCTTTCTCGTCTTATTCTTCGAGCAGTTCGTCACATGGCTTCGCGAACGGTCCTACCTGGGCGCCGAGGACGCCGGTGCCATCATCGATGGTCACCACCACCAACACGATTCGTTCGAACAGTCGGCTTCCCTTCCCACTCTGCGTGAGTCAGCACGTCCGCCCTCGCACAAGCCACGAGACTCTCAGGATGGCACGGCTACTCCCAACTCCAGCTCGAGCTCGTTGGAAGTGGTTGTGGTGCCGGACCCGACCGACCCCCACTTCAATCCCAGCTCCCATTCTACCGGGCGGGCCGTGGTGCTGGTCAGTGCTCTGTCCCTACACGCACTGTTCGAAGGGATGGCCTTGGGTCTGCAAGGCACCACCAGTGCATTGCTGCAGTTGTTCGGGGCGCTGGCCATCCACAAGTCTTTGCTGGCCTTCAGTATGGGTCTGCGTTTGGTGCAGAGCAGTCTCAAACCATTGGCAGTCGTCCTTTGCTGTCTCATCTTTAGTGTGACGGCACCGATCGGCGGCTTTCTGGGCATGGCTGTGCTGGAGTCTGTGTCGATGCACGTTCACAGTATGGTTAGCGGTTGCTTGCAGAGTGTGGCCTGCGGAACTTTTCTCTACGTGACTGCATTCGAGATACTGCCGCACGAATTGAGTCAGAGCGGCAATAGAATGTGGAAACTGGCTATGCTCTTCGCTGGGTTCATTACTATTTTGGGCTTTATTGCACTTTATCCAGCAGGATAAATGGACGTTCTTCTGGTCAGTAAAAACCTGAAAACAGACTAAGATTTAGAGAGCATTGTTTCACTTGCTCGGTTTAGCTTTACATCTTTGGCCTTTTTATCATACAGTACGCTCATTTGGAATCCGTGCATTACGTTTTTTTACTACGTTTCTATTTTGATGTATTGGTTGAATAAACGGGTTGTTTTCGCTTGGCTTATTCACTGCTTTACACCTATCTGATGCTGCGTCAACCGGGTTGCGCTATCTAACGCTTTTTTGGTTGTTCCATCCAGTGTTAGGTATTTGTCAAGGAACCATGTGACGGAGACCACCGCTGCGCAATGTTTCTGCAGCTGATTGTTTTTATACTTTTGGTTATAGTCACGTTGCGAATGTAAGTAATACTTATCTATAGTCTGGCTGATGGCTCCGTGTGCGAGATGGCTGATAAAATTGAGAGAGGGAGCGGAAGAAACCAGCTGTCGTGACAGTCTAAGCTCGAAATACCTTCTTATCATTTCAGTGCATCTTTGACAAAAACGTCTGAAATGCACGTACCTGCCCAGTTGCACGTAACTTGGAACAATGAAAAACACTGACGCCCCAGTCATCAGTCCGGCCATAAAATTAGCAGTAGTACTTCTTGCTTAGCGGACGCATATAGTTTTAGCTGTGCAGGATGGCTGTTGTCGTGGACGGTTGCGCGGCTTCTGCGATGCCAACAGGTCAAGATTGGTCGCATTGGAATGTTTAAACTGTCCTATTTGAAAGTCATTTTTAGCGAGGAATTGAAACTGGTTTGTCGTTGCCAACATTTACGTGTGAAGATAACTGATTTCTTTGCGCTTTAGGAACTTGATCAGCTACGTATTTCGAGCAGTTTTTTCAATCAAGATTACTCGTACGTTTGTATGAAGCAAGTATACATGTGCATTGTCCGCTGCTCGGAGGGGACAGCCAGGTCTCCATGCGTAGTTGCCTGGCGAAATGCTCAAATTTTCGGCGTACAGTTCAAATTTTGGCGGAACATTTAACGTAAAATTCAAAACTTTCTAGATAAAGTTGAGTTTTTGACAAAAACTGCCCAAAAACCCGGATTTCCAACACAAATTTTGTCAAAAAAATCTATTTTTTTATGAAAATTTGCGAAAATTTCTGGTTTGGAGCGTAGTTTCCTGGAGGAAGGGTGCGTAGTTGCCAAAATTGATTTATGTGACTTAAAAACGCATATGGAGGCTTTCTAGCAGGCTCTAGCCACGTTTGTTAGATTTTTATTTTCGCCCCCCCGGGCACCCCCCTGCACGTGTAGGAAACAAAGCTACAGTCTAACGTTCTCTCACTGCTTTTCAGAAAACCGCTTATTATTTCCATCGGTGACATTCGCTTCGAGGCAGGTCCAATGCTGGCGCAAAAATTGCCTATTGTGCAACGAGAAAGCGCTGTGCTATCGAATCAGTCTCATAACGCCAAGCGAATTGCAACGATACTAAATTTGAGTCAGGTGCGATTCAATCAATAGTTACAGTTACAATTTACACAGCATTATTCTCTATGAATTTCATTTCTTTTCTTCAAGTTTTTATTGGGTCATTTCTTCAAGTTGAGACCGTAGGATGTTTTTAATCTAAGAAGTGGTCTTTTAGTATGTGGCTGCCGAAGTGAACACTGCTCGTTTGGTGGTGCTTGACTGGGCAGTGGCTGGATGCATGCTGCATTTGTCCTTCGAGAACCTTTTTGTCGATACTTTCAGAGATCATTACGGGTACGCACGTACAAATAAACTCATCGGTAATAAGTTTATTTCAAAAATGAGCGAATTCTGTGTTTTTTTCCGAATAACTGCTTATGGGTGCGTCGGAGCGGTTTTGCCTTAGTGCCCGTTTTATCCGGCATTTCTTTGTGGCAGGAACCACGTAAATTGACAAAACATAATTTTCGTGTGTGGACCACATACTACAGTATCCGAATGGCTTCAGAAGGGCCTGAAATCGATTTAAATCACTGCTAAGTACATTTCTAACCACAGTGGAGGGCTTAAACTACCATACTAGCTGAAAAAATTGAAAATACCTAATAGGGATTACGGTATCAGGGTCATTTTTTCAGGGTTGTTATGTGTTGGAATCGATGTAAAACTAAATTTGGCACCGCTTGTGCATTTTAGCCAAATCGGTTGAGTTGTCCCGAGTCATTTCAATCCCGCAACTCAGAAACATACATGGGCCGGAAAAACGGGTTGGGGGTAGTCAAAATCCGAAAATTTGGGGGTGGGCCTGCCGGTTTGGGGGGGTCGCGGCGATTTTGGTGGGTGGGGTCAGGAACAAAAGTCGGCTTCAGGTGGGTGGGTGGGGTCGTTTGGGGGGGTCGAGCCCAAGTTGGGGGTGGGCAAGCCCCCTTCGGACCCCCCGCGGCCCATGTATGCTCAGAAATCTGAACTTGGTCAACTTTAGGGGTCAATAACTTTGGAACCATTGGTAAATATGAATACATTTTCGGAATTCCCACGGTCTGTAGATTCATATTCACTGGAAAAATCGCATTCAATCCAGCTACAGAAAAAACCTGGTTTTTCCGTTGCCAAATTAGCGTTCCGATCCGTTCCTATGTGGCGGGGGGCGTGCGATGTACCAGTACGACCCTACGCTACGATCCGACCTGCGCGGTCCATTTCGCGACTCCTGAAATCGTCGTCTTTGACGCTGTGTCCTTCTTTCACTGCCAAGCCACTCCTAGCCATGCTGTTAGGTGCCAGTTGCCAAGAGAGTGCCTGGCGTGGTGACGTCATGGTGCTGTCAGTCAGATCCCAACGGACGCTGGGCGAGCTGCACTAAACCGGTGTTGGCCTTATTGCTGGTTTCTCAGACAGCTCTGACGTCATTGACCTTCTTTTCCTCCATCACAAGCATGCTTTGGGGAGCGGCTTTCGGTGCAACGGCAGATCCAGTCGGTTCCCATTTACCTACTCGTTGT
This sequence comes from Sabatieria punctata, assembly GCA_030248155.1. NCBI lineage: Eukaryota > Metazoa > Nematoda > Chromadorea > Araeolaimida > Comesomatidae > Sabatieria > Sabatieria punctata. The sequence goes on from JASANB010000377.1 coordinate 127,963, forward strand.
AACCAGCGTTTGGTGGTCTGGGTGGGGCTTTGTGCCGACGACAAACTCTTTGCGGCAAGAAACTTGCCCCGCCGAGTGGATAAGCGCACGACGTCGCGCACAGTGGTTTTTCGGCCTAAACCTCTACACCAACTGTACCGGCCAAATTAGCGTTACAAGGGAACGTTGCGCAGATCATGTCACTCCAGAGTGCAAAGCTCGAACCCCTCTACAATTTTGGTTATGAGGCCAAAAACGCTCCGGCGCAACCATACGGAGTTCTTCGCAAAAAACACAGAATTCGCTCATTTTGGAAATACACATAACGGCATACAAAATTTGAAGCAAGTACGTAGTGTAGTGCCAATTCTATGTAGTACAACAATGGTACCGGTACCAGATATGCCGTCAAGTGCCTGACTGCTTAAGTATAAGCAGTCAAACCTCCGTAGGTGCAACACTAAATCATTTCGTAGCACTTATTGAGGTGTTGCATTTCCAGTTTTTTGTTTCAGAGTGCAGATCGAAGCAGCATCTAAATTAATAAACGCCAAACTGATCAAACGAGCCAAGCTGAGTGTGTCTGGAAGTCAGAACCAGAACCAGTGGGCTCCGCTTCTCGACTTGTCTCTCAGTTTGTTTCTAGCGCTTGGCTTGCAATGGAAGACCGCTCACTTGAAGGTGCTCCTGGTTTGAGAGCGAGCGCCGTTTTACTTTGTTCTGTTGGCAGAAAGTTGACGTAAAGTTGAGTGATCCCTACGTAAGTGTTTCGGAAGAGCTGGTGCACTATCTGCGTAGAACGGCTGATCAACGCTCACCGAAGGTGCTCGCGCCATCCTCTACTGACCGGTCTTCTGTCACTTCCAACCTACCCGACCTCAACGTCAATGTCAGCTGCTTTTCAGCGCGGTTTCTGCCGTCCACCGATCAACGGTGCGTCTGATTTGCTTCCTACCTTTCTTCTGCTACCCTAGAATTTTTTCAGAAGTTTGGTGACGTGCATCAAGTCACTGTCATGTCACACAATCGGTACTGATCTCTTGGATTGCGTTGTAACTGAGTTCAGCTTGACCGATGGCGTGTCGTCTTCTGTCAGATTTGCAAGGTTAGAAGCATCGCTGAAGGTGGGAAACGTCTTCATCTGTCGTAAACTAATCACCGACTGCGTACCGATTGATACTGAATAAACTGAAACTGAAACTGAAACTGTAGCTTGTTTCTAGAAGCGAGACTGCCAACAGAAATTGAAATGCAAACTCGGTGGACCGACAGTTACCTTGCATGAGGAGGACTTTATGTGGTGGTGGAGGTACAGTAAAAAGTTCGTAGGTCAAGCGACTTCGTCTTCTCAAGTGTCGATGACTGGCGACTGGAAGCAGTCTGCTAAGGACGTGGTCACATCCATCGAAGTGTCGGGACTTCGACTGATTCTACAGCCCGTTCACTTGACTGTGGCTGTCGAGCTCATAACCTTGACCAGCCAGCAACAGTGGAAAAGGTAGTCTTTAATCGCTCTGGCTAAAAAATTTAAAAAAAAAACGTGGCTTATAAAAAGCACATTTGGAATGGTAAATGTAGCTGCTTCTATGCGCAATTATTATTGCACTTTTTCTCTACTCTTTTCTTTCTCTCGCCACCAGAACATGAGGTGCCATAGAGCCGATTGTGACGTAACTGACACTTTCCAGCGTTGAGTTTGGGATCGTGAGCTTGTGGTGTCAACGACAGACACAGGCTGAGAGCAGTAAGGAACCGGACTACGCGACAGCGGTGCGTAACTGGGATACGCCTCTCTATGCTGGTGCTTTGCTGGTTCAGGTGTGTTCATTGGTTGTCAGTGGTTTAATTTAATTCGGGAAGGTTTCAGTGGGAGGCGTTGTCAGACGTTCCTCATGCTCGCATACAAGTGGACCAGTGCAAACTGCAGTGGGAGGTTTCTATTCTGGAGCAGTTGGTGGTGTTCGTTCGCAAACTGAGGACCAGCAGTCGGCCGGCGCCGGTGTCGCAGGCTAAGGTGGTGAGGCCTGCTACTGCCTGCACTGTGACGTTCTTTGCTACCGAGGTGGCCTGTTTGCTGCCTGTACGAGAGATCGGTGAGAAGAAGTACGAAAGTTGTAGTCGAAGCATTGTTGGTTGTAGTCTACGCTGTTCTTCACGCTCAGAAAATGAGATTCGATGTCAAAACTAATCAGACAAGCTTTATGCTGAATGAGTTTACTGTCGGATATGGTAAACGATCTGCAGGAGAGGTTTGTTGTTGTCTGCATTACTTGCCAACTGCACAACTTACTTTAGGACAAGTTGTGGGCCGATAAATTCCGTTGCGGTTATGCCACCAAAATAACCTTTGTTTATCGACAAGACGTAAAGGTCTGCACTTAGTTTGCTAAGATTACCTGATACCACTGAGCCTCTGAGGTTAAGGATGTGCTGGTCCAATGTCACACGTACCTGTATTTTGGTTGGAGTCCTGAACTGCATTTGTGTGCGTTGGAGGTTGTAAGAAATACGAAGGCTGTGCTGAACGTGGATTCGCCACCTCAGACGACAGAGAAGGCCGACTCAGAGTCAATCAAATCACCGTCGCTGTCTGTGATCGCAGAGTCGACTGTTGTAGAGTTTCAGCTGCCACAAAGACACAAGTGAGTAATTTTAGTGTCATCCTGTTTCTTTACAGGTGCACGTACGTAGCCGGTGTCTGGTCAAAAGCGTTCTAGTTCCGCTCAGTTGTCGGTTCTGTAGTAGTCAGGGTTATGGTGTCGATGCCATATAACGACTCAATCGAGACCTAAAGTAATAATGGAGTCAATCAGCATGTTATCATTTTGACCGACTGGGACTCAGCTCAGGTTTCGTTGCGAAGTTGAGGTGTCATGATACCTTAATGGTGTCGGTACCATTTTGGGATATTCAAGTTGAACCGATACTATTCCGTTGAAAAAGATAGCTGTGTATCAGCTATCCTGTGTTTTGAATCAAATGATTTGTTTGTTATACAGAATGGTTTTCACGTCTCCACAATTGCGCATCCAACGAGCTGAGCACGTCCTGAATGGTTCGATCAGTAGTCTGAAAGTCGCCTTTGATTCACATTCTGTCTTCGACGTGGAGGTTAGTGCAATTGCGTAGCTACAGTAACTACAGCACTGTAATGTAGTGCAGGCAAATCAGCAGTTGTTGTGGCTGCTGTGTCTTTCAGAAACTGCGTATACAACATTCCCCAACACATCCGGAAGTAACTGAATGCAGAAAAAATTTTAAGGATCTGTCTTCCTCTGACAACTTTGTCTGGTACTAAAAGTGACCGGCACCAGAGTTGGAAAATATTGCTAGTTTAGGTGCTTTGTTGCTGATAAAGTGAACGTTCTTTTCCCGTACGGCTATGACTTCGCCGCCTGCTACGAAGAGGTAACTGACAATGCATTTGGCCGCTTTCCAGCTAACGCTGCAGCCATTACAGGCCATCAACACATTTAAGTGGCTGAAAGTGGTTCACAAAGTTCAGAAGAAACCTTTTACAGTTGATTCACCGTTGCCGCCAGACCTGGTTTTCAATGTGAAGGTACAAACTGGCTATAGCTGGTTCTCCAGCCAATGGCAGATTGGCAGTGTTGTTGCAGGAGGTGATCATGCAGCTGTATGACGACCCGTTTGAAGTAAAACTGAGGAATAATTACGAAGTATTCTATTGAATGGACATGGCCTTTTGAGGCTACAAAATATTCTTTCAGCTGCTGGTTGATGAGGCGTACGAGACGGTGCGACGGAAACAGATGCTTGACGAAAAACTTAGCGAGCTGAGACGCAGTCATCCGCTATTACCACGTACCTTTTTCATTTCTTTCTCTTTCGTCTACTCTCTTATGGTCGGCTTGTTAAGGTGGCAAAATAAAGGAGTTGCATCGGTCGTTGCTGGAAAAGAATTCGGACATCTACATTCAGCGATCGCGCCAAATGCCTCAGGCTCGCTCCCATTTACTGCTCTGGCGCATGCAAGGCATTGCTGTCCGTGCCATGGCTGACCGTTCGCTTCATGGCCATAGCAACGTCGTGCGCTTGATGCGCTCTTACAACCCTGAGAGGTATTGCTGTTAGGCACATACAGACATTACCGCACTGATACTCATCATGCTACTCGCATCTCCGCCATCGGTGCTTTCATACATGTAACAGCTCCGGGCCGACCTGGAGGTAGGGGGTTTTTTCCTGAGGTGGGGGGTTGAGGGGGGTTTCGCCCAGAGGGGGTCCCAAATTTCAAAAAGCTCCAAAACGCCTGGAAATGCGTTTTAGCACGTTTTTTCAGTAAGGACGCTAAAAGTCACAATTTTAAGCTGCCAAATAGCGATTTAGAACTAAAAACAAGCAAAAAAATGACAAAAATGGCTTCTAAAAACACCGATTTCTCTTAAATATCAGCAGTGGAAACGCCAGATTCGGTTCCCAAAGGCTTTTCACGCGAATTTTAGGCTAAAAATTAGTGATTTCTGAGCCAGTTTGTTAGTACTGGAGCCGCTACTAGTACTTGTATTTTTGGGTCGGGGGGTCCCTTCCTTAACGGCGGGGGGGGGGGTGATGGGGGTTTCGCCTTTTCAGCTAGGGGGTAACCCCCCGACCCCCTAGTACACGTATGGGTGCTTTCGAGCCGAAATCGTACCACAGTACCATTGTCAAACGTACAGTCTATGGTACAACCACAGTTCCGTAACCTCGCAGTACAATGGTGTCAGTACCCTAAGTACTGTATCAGCTTTTTATGTCTCTAACTGCCTGACTACACTCCATCGAGCTTTTTACAGCGCCAATGTTTTCTCTTTTCAGTGCGTTTCCGTCTGAGGAAATTTCGTTCATAACGCTGTGGGCGCGAGCTGTCGAGCTGGACATTGGCCATTGCGGGATTGAGTTTAGAGACTATTCTCAACCGTACGTACTGGTCAACGACGCGCACTTCTGGGGTAGATTGGTCGGCGCCGAGCAGACCGGAGTGGATCGGGCCATACGCACGTGCGCCTTTGAACTGAATGAACCTTGGGGCCGATACTTTGTCTCTCGCAACATGTTTCCCCTCAAATTTTACTACGACCTCAGTTGCGGTCAGTTTTGCTTTTGCGGTTGGCGGTGGTGAGCAGTTAGGTCGGTTGCAGATATAAACGAGTTCAACGTGGCCTACGGGCCGTGCTGGGAGCCGTGTCTGGCCACCATTGTGCTCTGTTGGAACAAAGTCAATCAGCCGTCAAAAGATCCCAGTGTGCCGTTGCCGTTCTGGGACAAAATGCGCTTGCTGTTGCATGGCCGGTTGAGCATGCTCTGCGAGAAGTTGATCACCAGTCTTCTGGCATCCCCCGACCCCTACAACGTCACAGAACAACTTGAGCTGTGCTGGGACAACTTCGAATTCGATTGGACCTCTGGTACCTATTTGCTATCTGTGCCCGACCAGACCATTGCATTCAAATTCAGGCTTGATTCGAATGCAGTCTAATTTGGATGCTTACGTGAGGACGGCTTCTAAATACGACGATATCCGTTTGTTGCATTTGCCCAATCTGAAACTCAGGTCAGTTGCTTATTCTTCATCTTTCAGTCATGCACTGACCGCATGGAATGGAGGTACTGGTATTTGGGTAGTGGTGCCGCCGTAACTCCACCTTCCGGCTCTTAGGTTGTGGCAATTCATACGTAGCCTGCAAAAATGGAGGGTAGGTATATGTTTTCAGCGAGGAGATGTTGTAGGACGGGACTAAAGCTGTTGAAATTTGCTTTTCGAAGAAAGATCGCCTGTGAAGGAGGTAGGTGCGGATTGTGTATGGGCGTACGAGGGCCTAGTATTGGCCGACCAAGTCCCACAGCTAACTCTGCCTGTGTATGGAAGTGGACTGGTGCCACTACCGCAAACACAAACGGGTCGTATTCACAACAGTCCAGTACCACCACGGTGGCCGATTGTAAGGGTAACTTGGTACCAGTACCACATCTTCATCAGTACTGTAAGGGTGCACTTAGTACCTGACAGATTGACGCCTTTATATTGAGGGCGTAGTTGCACATCTTTCGTAGAGCGTAGTCATACATGTAACAGGTCATCCACCAAAGGGGGAACGGGAATATGGGGGCTAAAAAAATCAAAAATCTCTAATTTGGGCTGAAATACAGCTAAAAAGTGCTGTTTAACAGGCGATTTTGGCAATTTTTGTGTCTGAAATTGCAAAAAATCGCTAAAATTTGCAAAAAAATACTTGCCAGAAAATCGGAGGGCGTTGGAAAAGTCGTCTAGGGGCATCCGGGAGGTCTGGCCTAAGTCGGGTGAGGGCCCCTGTTACATGTATGAGCGTAGGTTAATTTGGCTGTTTCAGTGTGCGCATGTTCTGGGTTTGTATGGGCGACTGTCATGACCATCATTCTGTCATTCCTTGTTCTCCCGACAAATTACCGGAATATTCGGGAAATCAGGTTTTGAGCACACGACATTATACTATGTCTGATGCCAGGTGCAATGTGTAGGATCATGATTCGTTCCGAGCTTTCCGCTCGAAGAATTTGAATTTGGCTTTGAGCGTAGAGGTGAAGCCGGCGTCTGATGTCTCCTCCTCCGACAGAAGTTGTCCCCAGTTATTGCTCTACTCCAACACTTTCCGTTGGCTGGACAACGTTAAAGTAAACTTCAGTTGAGACCTTTTGTCTTTGGAACACAGCAAAACTTCTCTGCAGAATACACTGTCGGCCGTGAATCGACCGGTTAAGAGGGGCGCCGTATTTGGTATTCCACGGATGCACAAGCAGCAATTGTTCCGTCATTACAGGTACGGCATAGAGTAGAGAATAAGCACAACGATGCTGTATTAGTACGTACGTTAATTTCTGACTTGAACATCTCGGTAAAACGTATATTTTAGATTCGTTCAGTTGAGCTTTACTTTGCCGCGATTTCTCATCTCCTACTGGATGTCGTTTTCATCGCAACACGGTTTCCGGCTCTCATGCAAGTCACTGAGACTGATGTCTTCGATGGAACTGTCGACCAGCAACAAATCCACCAACGACGGACTTCGGCGACGGTCGCACGCGCTCTGGACTGTCGGTCACGTTGGCGCTGAGCTGCTCAACGCTCAGATCCATCTGTTTGGTTCAAAACCGAACCTCACTGGAGAGCAAGTGCGTGTGTGCGTGCGTGCAGCCGGTGCTTTGGTTTACTTTCTATAGGAGTGGTCGTCCTCCAGTGCGTCCTTTTTCGCCGGACTCGACCGGTTGACGTACGGCAGAGACGTGGACGTAAAAAAAGCCAATGAGCAGGTAGACCGTATAGGTAGTCGGACACTTGATCTTTTACCATAATTCAGTCAGGCACTTAACGCCGTTTATGGTACCGGTACCTACAGTAGGGTAGTGGTACCATATGGTACCACCACAGGCCCCGAACATTGGGGGTACCATATATGGTGCCGGTACCATAATGGTACTACTAGCCTAGGTACCGGTACCATATCGTCGCCACAATGGTAAAACGAGCCAAGAAACAAAAGAAGATGTAGGTAAGTGCGAAAAACTATGGCTAAAGCACCTAAAAACGTTTTTGGCGAAGGAACGAAGTAGAAAACATCACCAGATGATCCTGGTAAAATGAGCCAAGTTCTTTGTGCTTTTCCTGTTAGCTGACTTAAGTTGACACAAGTGACACATGCAGAATGTTTTGCACACCAATTATGTACTTGTATTTTAGGTAAAAATATTAAAACTTATATTAAAGCTAATTCACGTAACAAATATTTAAAAGACGATTTTCTCGATTTCGGCCTTCCGTTACTTGGTGTTTTGCCATAGTGGCGACGATTTATGGTGTCGGCACCATAACGAACGACGTTAAGTGCCTGACTGTAATGTGTAGTCATTATAAGTGCCTGACTAATTTTGGTTGACCGTTTGTGAATCTGCGTTTCTCGTCGCAGACCGACGTCAAGATGCCGCTTCACCGTCTTACTGTGCACGGTCTGCGAGCGCTGTGGGCCAGTGAAAACCGAGACACCATTTGGCCATTTTGGATGGCATACAGAAAACTCGCGTACTGGGACGCACACACGCGCTTTCTGTTTCACACTGCTCTTTTAGATAATGCGTCGTAACCTTTCCACTGATGCCCTCAAGTTACTGCAGTTTTCGGAAGAAAGGCCTAGAACGGATTCGGCGGTGCGTGCTGGTCATAGCTTTGCTCCAGCAGTTCAAAACGAAAAGTTTCAGACGAAAGCAGCGTCCAGAACCGAAGCCAATACGACCAGCGGGTCGCAGTCAACAGAAGGCCATGCGGTTGACATGTTGCAACAGCTAATCGACGAGGCTAATACTAAATTCATTGCGTACACAGAAGAAGTGTCTCTGTTATAGTGTAAGCAGAGAAGTTATTGTCCATTTTTCAGACCACTGACGTTCCCACAGACTTTCTTAAAGGAATGGCCATGTGCGAGACCAATGATGTAATTCTGACGCACTAGCAAAGTAATTTTCGATTGTTACTGGCTGTTTTGATGATGCAGTCGGACAGAAATTGTTGTAGTTGAGTTGGTCAGCAGTCAAGTGGCATTGAAAGGCTGTGAGACCGGTGGCTTCGTCTTGTGCACAGCAGCACGTGCCACTGTCACGCTGCGAGTGCATCGACCGGTCTGGCGCGACACCCAGCTGTTGGGGAAGCGCTCTGGGTTGCGCTCTTGAGTGGCATGCAGTACTACGCCCCTTCATTGGGCAAAGGCTCTGGCGTTCGGTGGCACTGCAAAGAACTGATTGAGCAACAGTCGTGCAGTGGTCACTTCTCTCGATGCTCAATCCCTACATAAGATGCAAGTCGTGCAGTTGGCGGCGTAATTACAGGTTTGTCGGTTGTTTTTGCTTCTGTAGTGCCTCAAAGCTCCTCACAAGTACCATACGATTTGCCGGAGAATCAGACTCCTACGATAAAGGTCGTTTTGCAACTCGCATTCTTACCTTTATACTCACTACGTATCGCCTTTCTGTCACCGTCAAGCCCCGTCGTTGTCTCAGTGGGTAGCTTGCTGCTCTGAGTCACGGCTCCCCTGCATCCCTAGTGCGCTGAAGTGGTTCATCCTCTCGGTAGCGCGGCAAGTTTCTTGCTGCAAAGAGTTGGTCGTCGGCACAACGCTCCACCCAGGCCACCGAAAGCTGGTTGACAGCTAGTAGGTAATATGGGAACCAACTGGATCACGCCGCCACACCTGAAGCCACTCCTACAACATGCCAACTTGGAGAAAGAGCAATGACGTCAAGTGCTGGCTGAGACGACACAACAAGGTCCCTATACCGGTTTACCCCTCCTCGGCCGGGCGGCAGTGGACGCTGTCAGCACTATGACGTCAATGCGCCAGGCGCTCTCTTGATTACCTGGCGCCCATGGCTAGAGTGGCTGGCAGTGATTGAGGAAACGTCCGAGATGACGAAACGCAAGGGTTAGACGCAATGGATCGCAAAGGTCTGAGCGTAGGGCTGTCACCCCCCTCGCACATCGGATCGGATCTGTCACCGTCTGCCAATGGGTCTTTCGTGTGCGGATAAGTCAGGCACTAGTGGTGGTACCGTACAATATGGTACCCTACCTTGGCATTGGTACCTGTGCCAGTACCATACCACTCCGTTCAGATTTCGTACCGTATTATGGTTCCGGCAACAATAGCGCAGCTGTACCTTGGTGACGGTACATGCCACCAGTCCCGGAAAGTGGGAGTACCATAGCCATAGTTTTTCTTCGCCCTCTTACCGGTACCATAAATGGTGCCAATATCATAAACGGCGTTAAGTGCCAGACTTTTGATGTGGGCTTGGGTAACCGGTTTCTGCGAGAATGCGATTTAATGTTGACGATGTTGGTCGTCATACAGTTTCTGACGTCGGTCTTCAAGTATGCCCAGTGGCCTTTAGGTGCTGTGACTGTCGGTACCCGCTTAGCTACTTGCCGTCAATGACCGGCTTTCGGCGTTCTTGTCTGCATTCCTTAGACTGTGTACGAACTGACAAACAGCGATTCTCGCAGATCCAAAGACAGTACCTCCTGGACAACCACTAAGCCGTGACACTGTGTTGTAAGCAATTTGAGTGTAATTTCAGAAAATGCAATCAGTAGGAACAGAGGATTAACTTCAGAGGGTGGTTTCTCGATGCAGTTGTCAGCTGTATTTCTGCTACTTCTCGGACACGTTTGATATCGAGGACATAGATCAATTGCCACCTCCAGTATCTTCTTTGTCACTGCGTTGATTGGTTTAATCCAACCAGCTGCTCTCCGTAGTCGTTTGTTTGCTTGCAGCCAGAGGAAAACTGCAATTACGATTTCTGGCAGAAGCGGGAGCACGTCGATTGCTTTACCTTCAAGCACAACATGCTCGAAGTGAACTCCAACCCTCAGCAATATGCTAACCTTGATCATCGACATCATCAACAACCATGCTGCTATTCGTCGACCCTAAAAGAGGTACGTATGTCGCATTTGCTTTCCAGTTAGCTGTGTTAGTTGCTTAGGAGTTGGAAGAGCGCAAACAAAGACTGAGGTTTGAAGTTCCTCGTCAAAACTATGGAGGAGATGCGTTCTACTGTTTGGTTGCAACAAAACCAAGTTCGAGACTTTTGGCCAAGCTGCGAGCATTGGAGCGGCAGTCGTTCTATTTGGGCAAGCAAATGGCCGACCTCAAGAATGACCCTGAGTCAGTGGCTTGCGTTGGTTATTGCTTTTGCAACATTTGACACGCACCGGGCTAAGACACAGCACTTGTCAGTTTGAGTTTTCTTCTTTCAGTTGTCGACTATTGGTTACTCTGCTTGCAAATCTAACCTGTACCTTCTTTGATTGCTTAGACTGCAAAAACTCACGATGACTTGGCCAAAGAAATAAAACAATACAAAGAGAAGTTGGCGCTGCAGAATGACGAACTATCCGTGGTAATCAGGTAATCGCTTTACTGGGCTAAATAAATCAGTGGTTCATACTGATCTATATAGTACGTACTTTCAGTTGTTTCAAAGAAAAGCAAGTTCTCCAGACAAAACAGACCATGCCGTTAACTGACGGTTTGTAATGGCTTTGCAGTTAATCAATAAATAGGTAGCTACGGCTTTGCCATGTCTGACTGCAGAGCAGAGGTTTCAGGAGCAGCTGGCCCCAATTCTGCGTCGGTTTGAGGTTTGCTTTGAAGACTGTACCAGGAGATTGACCGAAGCTGACGGACAACTGAGGCTTACCGATCTTCAAATCAGGAACTTTCTGAGAGTCGGCGGCACAGCTGATTAAGAGCGATGCCGGTTGTTTCAGCTATACGCGCATGTCCCGAGTTAATAACTCCGGTGAGCATTTGCTGGAAATCGGCACAGTCAAAGTGACCAATCTGCTCCCTAGTTCCAAGTACCGAAAGCCAGTTTGAGGCGCTTCACTACTGCTACTCTCAGTCTTGTCTGCAGGACACTTTGCAACCGCAGCAGCTGTCCAACTTTTGCGTCGATCGCCAACCTGCCGTTCGGGTTATTTGCAGAGACATGTCGCCTGGTACTTTGTGTGTGCGTGGCTGCTCTACGAACGCCTCTGTTTTTTTCTAGTCGGCGGAATAATGGTGAAGGAGCACTTCGAGGTCAACGTTATGCCTATGGTTGTGCAGATGACCTACTCTTTCTTCCGCACCATGATGAAGCACTTCTTTTCCCGGCCGAAACATCGATAAAGAGGATCTGCAGAATTTGGACACTGCTGACGAGGAAACGAACATAGAGGCTTATGCGGCTAAAGTAATATATCAGTGGGTCACTATCATCACTTCACTTAGATACTATCGGCGTATAAAGTATGGTACTGGTACCATATTATTTTTTGTTTA